>OY748287.1:19998573-20274945 GCA_963556515.1 Nudaria mundana
GAGAAGCCTGGCCATCGCAGAGGACCCCGCATTCGGCGTTCGTTTAGAAAGCTGGCCATCCATCCTGCACAGTTGAGGAGGTAGACCACATGCCGGAAGCTTGGAAAGGAGCGAAGCATGCCAGTTCTATCGAAGGCTTTGGTGATGTCCAGGCTAATCGCCAAGGACTCGCCGTGCCTTTCCATAGCCTCCAGACAAGTGTTACGAATGCCAGAAGATCACCCGTTGATCGTTTTGCCTGAAAGCCGTATTGCCGATCATTTATTAACGAGTGATCTTTGAGGTATCGCATGATGTTGATGATCAGGTCAAACACTTTGCAGATGACTGAGGTGACCGCTATGAGTCGATAGTTTGCCTGGATCAGACCGATCCCCTTCTTGGGGATCGGTTGTATGTTCGTCTCCTTCCAGACTTCCGGCACGATGCCTGTGGAATAAGACAGGCGGTACAGACGAGTTAGTACAGGTAACAACTCAGCTGCGCATTTCCGTAGTACCACCGCCCCGGAATGCCGTCAGGGCCACTGGCTTTCCGCGTGTCGAGTGATCGCAGCACTGTCCGTACATCGCATTGCCTGAGTACAATGTCAGCATAGTGTGGCCACGGTTGGCGATGGCGGGGGGCTGCAGGTCACGGTCGTCGACCCGGGAATTAGCCGCAAAGAGGTCTGCGAGCATATCCGTATATATGTATATATTTCTCTTGGGCTTTGTGAGCTAGTGTTCCATCTGGGTAACGCAGCGGTGGCAGCGAGGGCTGATAAAAGTTAGATTGCACGGCTTTGGCCAGTTGCCAGTATCCACGGCTGCCCGTGGGATGGGAAGTAAGCTCCTGACCAAGCCGCGTGACGCGCTGGGCATCCGCTCTCTTAAAGGCCCTCTTGCTGGATTTTGTGGCCCGGTTGTACGCTGCTTTGAGGTGGCCCACGTTTGGGTCGCGCACAGCCCGGGCGATATGCCGACTTTTGTCGAACAGCTTTGGCACAATCTCGCCCGAACCAGGGACGGGCTCTGCGGATACTGGGATGTAATATTCTATCCCTAAACTGATCTTGCCAGCAATCGCAGAAGGGCAATCCGAAGGAGCCTTTCCTACAAAGGGCTCCAGGGGACGGACGCATAATAATCGCGTAGACCGTCCCAATCCGCTGACGAGTAGTGCCATAGTCGTCGTGACATTTGTACAGTACGTGCAGGAGGTGACACCTTCATGCCAGCGTGAACAACACAGTGGTCGCAACTACCCAATGGGGCTCCTACCGAAACACTGTACTTGGCTGGGCGACTCATCAGCAGTAGATCCAGCAGAGCGGGTGCGTGATCTGATCTGTCTGGTATCCGGGTGATCCCGCATACCATCTGAGTCAGACCGTGGGAGAGAGCGAACACATGGGCGGCCCTACCCACATGATCAGTCCTGAGGGACCCCAGCCATTCAATGTGATGGCCATTGAAGTCCCCCAGAAATACTAGGTCTGCGTTCGGGAACCGCACCTGCGCTTTATCAGCCGTCTCGCTGAGGTACTGGAAGAGCTTTGTTGTCTCAGAATCCCCTGTGTGGGAACGGTAGATGCACACATAGATCTGGCTCATGGTCTACGTGCAGCCAAAGGACGGAGTTGGAGGGGTTCTCCAGGCAGTGCAACCGGCGACAGCAAACATCCGCCCTAACGAACACGCACACCCCTGCTTTATCTCGAAATTGTTCTTCGATGACATAGCCGGGGTAACACAGGTAAGACGTGTCGTCAGGGCGGCGTATTTGTGTCTCCGTGAGGAACATCACAGCGGGCCGTGCCGTCTCAAGGTGATGTTGGACGGCATCGAGGTTCGCATGGAGTCCACAAATGTTAGTGAACTCCACCTCGAAAAGTGAAGTTGTGGGGTTTCCTGGGGCCGCTGTGAAACGTTTACTTTTTTTTTGTTGCACTGCCATTGTAGATTTGAAGAAGTAGAAGCGTGAAGACAGGGCGACCTTTGGTGCAGCTGTAAGTGACAAAGCGCAGGGGCCAGCTTTGTCTAGAACCGTGTGGTTAGGTCGGAGCCGACTCGCCGGACGGAAGGGCTCCCAAACCCCGCTGATGCAAGGCCGCCGCTACCCCACACCGGTTACCACCCGGAGCGGCTATCCCACATCAGGATTATGCTCAACATGTGGGGCAGCCTCCTGAGGTGGTTGGTCCCAGGCGGGCCCCATGACTGTGTTACGGGCAGCCGCGGCACCGCCGTTGCTAAGTGTCTCCCTGGCCGGCGAATCGACCCGCACCACCCACACTAGCCTCCGTTTCGCCCCCACTGGTCCCATCCCTGCTGCACCATACATCGCCCCGGGCCTGGTGGTGCAGCTGCCGAACCCCTAACGCAACCCAGCCTGGGCCGGGTTACTTGGGGGGCTTTAGCACAGCTGCACGGTGGTACCCCCCCGGACCAACACTGTTGTACCACCTGGCACCCACGTAGGGGCCGAAGCCACTCCACTCTGTTGGTCATCCAGATATACCTGTGCATTGCAGATTGTGCGGTGGGGGAAAATTCGACTGGTATTTTTTCTGAGGCCATCACAAAATGCGTCACACCACGAGATGTGGAAATCGGAAGGACGTCACGGTGTTTGTTTTTGTGCTAGAAGACACCGCTGCACTGGTTTCAAACCTTATTTCAATTGCTTTAGATTTACGGGAAGTGGTGGCACACCGCGGCAGTCCTTATAATGAAACGGCTTGCTACGTGCTGCTGTGTAACGGCTTGTTCAGAATAAGGCGCCAAAATCTACGAACTCCTACAAGGCATCGCAAGAACTTGCGAGTTGATTCACATCGTTATTCCGGCGATGTTACGTCACACTTGACGATCGTGGAAGGGAAACGCTTCGCCGCGGCGCCGCCCGAGTACGCCACAATTCGATTTATGTGTACGTGCCGTAATAGTAAAGAGGAATAATCTATAGGAAAGTGGCTGACTTTATAATTATGTGAAACAGTTTCTATTAATGGAGTTACCTGGTATTTTGTATAGTGATGAACGGCGCCCCCTGTGTACACCGAGCAGCAGTGTTTAGATGGATGTAATGCAGCTGGTAAAACGCTAGACCTGGAATGAACATTCTGATGTAATTTTACAATATGAATCCCAAAAACGATAGTCTTGGGTCGGAGTCAAACCGGCAACTGTTTCCTTTCGAGCAAGAATATACTACGAATTGACAAAGAGTATCTGCCTTCTCTGCATTATAACTATTTTAAGTTTGTTGTTCACAAAAAACACCAGAACATTTGATGTTTTAAAAAGGGACTGACCTGTGAGTGGTCCTAGCTATCCAGATAACTTCCCCGTCGCAGATGCCGGCGGCGACCGCTCCGCTGGGCACGACCCCGCACGCTCCCACCACCCAAACAGGTCGCGACTCATAGATGTACGGCACGCATTCTGAGTACAGTGCTCTAATTTAGCTACCATCATACTTCACTACAATATGTACTTAGTCCATAAAAATATTGCAACTGATTACTTAATCTTAGATCATCGATAGATATTGCTCCATTTTTTTAAATTCCGCTGCCTAAAGCCGCGGCCGCTCTACCGAGATATTGGTCCTACATATATCCCAAATGCAACTAATAACGGTAATATAGATGTTGATAACAAGAATAATGGTAAAAAATCAAGTGGACATAATACTCGTAATGTCCACAATTTTTTTTAATGCATTTTAGTGAACAAAGTGTTTTTACTACAGTTTTACGGTTCTTACCTGACAGGAAACTTTCATATTTCTTCTCCCAACACTCTTTTAAATGCAAATTGTACCAAATCCAATCTTGTGAATATATGCTCATTTCGTTTTTGTAATGGCTCCAATGCCTGTTTGCAAAAATGGTAAGTAATTTGTGAGAGTAAATTAGCGCTGTAGTCGATATTGCGCAGTAGAGGACCTGTTGACCTGAGGAGGAGAACATGTTGCCTTGGGAAACACCATACGAATATTTCGAGATACTTTGCAACTATTTATTGTAATTTGTAATTTTGGACTATTCCGGCTCCAAAATCCCTGCTTAATGAAACTTATACCTATAATTCAAGAAATAAGGACTTACGTGACATGTAAAGGTATACTGAAAGTAGGAGAATCATGAAGCGAACTGCTTTCTCTTATCTGTCAAACATTGATATATTCATGTAGCAATAAGGTAAATATGCCGTAAGATATTTAGCATAAGTAGGCTATGGCAAGAACACGCAAAATGCTTGAAAACGGTTATAAGCTCGCAGCTCCCTATTAGGTTCGTGGGATCAGGAGTGACTGGCGAAATATGGGCGTAATAGTAAATTGGCATAAGTTAAACAGAAAATACTTACAACTAATATTAAAAACTGAGTCCAATTATTGAACATGCTGATAATGTCCAGCATTTCTGCAGCGCATTCGCAGTATCGCTCTGTTCTCGTCGTATGTCGGCCAGGTGATGTGATCTAGAACATAGTATGTACTTAGTTTTAAATATTTACTGCAGGTAAACCGCTTAACTCGTATATCGCCTGCGGGGTGACAGGTGATCAATAGATATCCGGACCGAAAGTCATCTTCAACTGTACGCGGTGGACTTGCTAACTCACGGACAATTTTTAGTAAATATTGTACGTACTTACCGATAAAGTTACTGCTGAAAATGTGGTTGTAATAAGTGGCATTATTACCCTTACTATTGAATTGCCGAATATCGTCCATTGCGTCACTGGTATGCCCTCGTATGGATACCCCACAGCAAACCCATTCTGCCCACCCTGACAAGACCTAACCTACCTGACGAGAGACTGTTTCATATAGTAATGTTGATTTAGATATTTTGTCTATTTTTACTTCTTTATCCTGATAACGTGAAATAAGTCGCAAAATGAGTTGTCGACTGAAAATGTTGTACTGTCGCCATTGTAGAGCTTCTGTTGACACTCTTCTCTGAAATGTTGTCCAACTACTGTTCTCAGGTTCCTCTGCAAGTTTCAATTTATCATTGGATAAGTAGAGATCTAATAATCGACAAAGTTATACGTCTTTTTTTATATTTAGGTCGACAAATTGACGCCACCCGCCTGATCGTAAGCTATGGCGACGTCTGGCGATTGTGGGCGACTCTCATAGTACACAGGAATACTATAGAGAGTGGCCCTCAAATTGACGACCCAGTAATGTGCCTCTTCACGCTTCGCTTAAAGAACCCAGGGTTATATGTTGGAGGAAACACGTGCGCAGGCAGGGCGTTCCAAGCCACCATCGTTCGGCAGAGAAACGAACGTTTAAAACGCTCGGTTCTCGCGAAGACGGTTTCCACGGTATGAGAGTAACATCTCTGCCCGGCACGCGTTGTTCGGGATCGGAAGGGAGAAGGTGGGATCAGGTTGAAGAGCTCTTCAGAACACTCACCGTGTCTGTAGTTATACCGGGTGTTACGTAAGGGTTATATCAACCCGAAGCCAGCACCATCAGCTGGTCGACCAGAACCCGTTTCGATATATCGCGACCGCCAGACAAGAAAAAAAAAGTTCATAAAAAAACATTATTACCGAATAAAATACACACTTGTTTAAACAACCTTAGCTAAAATCAGCTGCTTCGGTCATCGACATCAAAATAGGTACAAATAATAGGTACAAATAATGCGCGCCTGTGAAAAGCCTTCCGTCTCACTCCTGGTAGGAACATTTTGTCTCTGTTTCGCATCATGCGATGCCGCCCGAACGAAGTTTCCTAGAATTTTATTTAAAATCATTTAGCAAGGTCACAGGTCAGTTCAGTTGCATTCTTTGCTTTGTGCAGTGAGGTAGCTAAATAATTGTTTAGTGTGTTAATTTGTGAGTTGTGTCAAGTTGTGTGTAATAGTGATTGTGTTGTGTAGTAATGGCTCTGAGTAACGAAGAGTATTACGAGATGATGCTTTGTGTAGGAGCATCAGAAGGCAATTTGAGCGCTGCCCGGGAGTTGTACCTACCGTGAGTTTTGATACCTAAAAATACTGTGTACGTAGTCGAGTCGAAGCCGCATTTAGCACTGTTACACAAGAAATTAACCTTTCCTGTAAACAGGTAAGATTTTTCTAAAATTGGGGACAGAGATTTTACTATCACTTGCATGTGGTGCACCTGTCGAACCACGGACGAGGATCTGGGGAAACATAGCTATGTGTTGGTCAAAATTTAATTTACATAAACAAACAATCCTTTAAGGACACCCACACCGCCGCGACGCCCGCGCCACCGCCAAGGGCATTGTACATACGTACCACGCGCTCATTGTCTAGTTGTAGCTACGTCAAGCCGTAGCGTTGGGACACGTTTGTTTCGATTTGAAATATCTTTTTAAATTTTTTGATGAACTTTTTTTTTCTTCTTTGGCGGTCGCCATATATCGAAACGGGTTATGGTCGACCAGCTGATGATACTGGCTTCGGGTTGAAATAACCCTTTCGTAACACCCTGTATATAAAAAGCAGGACTTTTCTAAGTGGTACACACTTGTATTCACTAACGACACTGAGGCGCGAGAACGCTAAGCGCCGTCAAACTGTATTGATTTGAAACTGTGAATTTAACTGTATTGATTTTTCAGCGCTTAGCGTTTGCACGCCTCATAGTGTAGTTTGTGAATACGGGCGTCATTCTACTGCATAGTGCAGTGCAAGGCAAGCAATGACAAGACGGATTTACGATGATATAGGTCATCTAAATTCAGTTCTTGTGTCACACAGAAATAAGCAAACGTTGCCACAGGAACGTTTACAATATGAAATCAAAAAACTTACCTGGACGGCTCAATGGATCGTATTTATATGTTAACCCACGATCAATGTTCTCTTGGATCCATTTGCGCCACGCTTGGACATTCCATATTAAACTAACCATCATGGCATGCCAGTCGGCCATCCTCTCCGACGACACGGAGGAACATGCTTAAAACGATGTTTTTTATTAGATACCATCCGTGGCTTATACTAGAATTGTATACAATCGAATACTGAAACGTCACTTAAAACATTCAGGAGCTGTTTTAATGCTTGCTTAAACTTATTTTTTCATACCCAAAGGTCACTTTTGAGTATCTGAATATTTAAATAAATATGTTTGGACAATTCACACAACGCCATCGCCATCTAGTCTCAAACTAAGCAGAGCTTGTGATATGAGTACTAGATAAACTAATATAAATACTTATATACATTTTTTTTTGTAAATACATACAAATTATACATAGGAAACAACCAGACTTCGGTACAAATGTAAACAAACACAAAGTTGGACCCGAATAGGAATCGAACCCGAGACTCCAGCGTCGAAAGCGGATGCACTTACACGCCACCCAACCCGTCAATATTTGCGTATATATATTTGAGTAACGTTTCGGCCGCTAATCTGTTAACCTCATGTAGACCATCTGCTGATCAACAGATAAGGCTACGGAAAACATAAAAGTTAGTAGTTAGCTACGAGGGTACGAATAGAGGTATTCGTTGAGGCCAAAAAAATACTGGTGAAATGTTGCAGTATAATTTGCTTTTACCTGGGTCTGGAACAGACGTTATTATTATATATATATGTATGTATGTATGTATGTATGTATGTATGTATGTATGTATGTATGTATAAATCTATGAAAAATCACTTACGAGAATCCGCATCCTTCGCTAGTGAATTATTAGTTTTTGAGCTCAATGCCTCGAGAGACGACAGCGAGGATCTCGAGAGATCATCTCTTGTGAATATCTTGGAGCACATAGGGGACTGTAACGTAGGCGAACTACCAACATAACAGTCACTTTTAGCGCGAGGTGAAGAAGACCTCGTAGCCGGGAAACATAAGCCTTGCTCGTGTTTTCTCATATACTGCACATTTTGAGAATGTATTTCTAGTAGTAGAGATTTCACGGTCGAAGAATATTCCGACTCTGATTCCGAATCTTGCACCGACGGTACATACTCCCGTGACTCGGGTGACTCGGGTGGTAAACGGGTAGGGTAATCAGTATCACCTTCATATATACTACTTCTGTTCACAGAGTGTACTGGATAAGCGTCAGTTACATTTTCACGGCATTCAGGCGTGGGCTTTAGTGCTTGGCATTCCTTCCTGGCATGTTTCGAAAGGCATTCGGTGACAGCCACTTCTAACCCGGGCGCAAGGATTCGCACTGATTCCGGACATACTCGTAAACGGTTTAAAGCTGATAGCTCTTCGATATCTTGTGCTGAGACATGCCTCGAACAAGTGCACGGTGGCTTAGCGACGCGCCGTAAGATTTCTTCACACCAAAGTTCGCATTGGACAAAAACACTTTTCATACACTTGCACACTCTGATTATCTCTGTAAAAAAATTATAATACAGGTTACTTACTTTCATGTTAAAAGCTGGTTTTACCAATAGTTGGATCATGTGTGACCCTTACGTGGTTCCAATAAGTGTACAGCCAAGTACGCCTTTGCATCCTTGATTACATCTGTAAGTAATATTATGGATTAGTTCCACAAATACAAAAGTTTGGTAAATAGATGCTAGCTTGCTTTTTCATACCTTTCATGACGTCCACAAATTGTTTAGGCGTGTTATCTTGCATTAAATTGAGTAACTTTATCTCGACTTTCCTTGAAACAACCGGATCAGCGTTTGTAACGGCCAATTTGTCTGCAGTTAAACCGCGCAATCTAAACAAAAATGATTATACCCAATGAGCCTCGTCAGGTACAAGTTCACTTCTATTCAAGTCAAGTCATCACTATAAGAATAACAGAGATCCATAATTTTTTAATTCACTTGGTCCACACATGGTCACGTACTGCCCTTGCCCTCTTTTTATTGTTGTAACATAATCATTGTATTTACTGGCGAATAAAAAGAGTGGCCTTGAGTTTTTCTTGCCAGGTTCTTTCCTCACAGGCTCTGCCTTGCGAATCTGGCGGTAAATGTAAATGTAGAAGCATTTTCTTTTTTTTGACGTTCATAAGTGTTACTTTGTGACCTACATGAATAAAGATATTTTGATTTTGATTGATTTTGATGTTCTATTCAAAAAGTGGTGTTTTGTTCCTACATAAGTGCGTCTAAAATAGCTCTTTTTTGATCAGAGACTTTTTAGCGGGCAATAATGAGATTCAAATTTGGAACCAACCGCAAAAGAAACAAAACGCGCGATATTTTTAATTACTACTACATTTCTTTTTTTTTTCATAGATGGCGATGAAAAGTAATGTTTAAGCCTCGAGAGTAAAATTATTTTTTCTAACGCGACGTACTTTGAACGCTCTGGATTCAAAATAGCGTCTTCTGCAATAATATACCATTTTACTACCTTGTCACAAAATCTACTATTCCACAGTTTCAGAATTGACTATCGCTCGTGATCGTGGCAAGATTAATAGGCACAACTTACATATCGGCGCCTTCTTTATGAGACTTCCGAACAGTTCCGTGTCTCAATAGAATGTTGTTTCCTTCCCCGTCCATTTTTTCCACCAGTACGTTTAGGGCTTCGGTTTTTTCACCTGTAAACGATTTTTAACTTAGTAAAAGGTATTTTTATACAGTAAAATTCAAAGATTCCGCTGTCTGTGCGTTAGTCCGTTAGATCTGTTAAAACTACGCAACGGATTTTAAGTTTTCAGCAATAGATAATGAGACATTTAATAGGAATGTTTAATATGTATTTCACGGATGCAATTTTTGCGACATTGCATCCGTGGGCTGTTTGTAAAAAATTTCAAGACAACAGTAAGTTATTTTTGTTGCTTCTAAGCCTAGTTAATTAGCTCATTTTGTTCATAGGTATATCAATTCGGAACAAAGTAACCGTTGATTTTATTACGGTTTAGTGCTGTGAGGTACCTAATAAAGTAAACAATTTACCTTGAAACATTACGTTGGATACTAAATACTTCGTGTTTTGCGTGATGACATCTGTAAACATACAATATAGTTAAAACCAAGCTCAGAACGTAATAAGCACCTATCTACCACTTACTGGCTTACCAACGATTAGGGGGTATCTACGTGTATTATCTGAAACTGGTAAGTTAAAGATAATCGATCATTTGTGTTAAGGTGCATACAGACATTGCATTGTGAGGCATGCGTCGCATACGCGGCCATACGCTTCACCACACAAGTCTCGTATAGTAAAACTGTTTGATTCCTTCACACGTACGACTTGATCGTGGAACATATTTTGTTGATATACGCTGGCTCGTTCCTCAACAGCATAGCACGTGCATTGCCATGACTATGAACGTCCATAGGTGGTATTAGAAAGCAAGCGATAACACCACGCACCGTACCTAATACCTATATGCCTCGTAAAGTCTGTATCTACCAAATAAATAGCTCATAACTGTGATACAAGATAGGGGTAAGTTTGACATTTAGGAGCGTATAGTCAGAGTTTACTTACTATTCATTGTTGAAGAGGTTAAGCCAGGAGAATGTACATCGGCCGTTATAGCCCTCAGTTTCGCTTCAATATCACTTTGTAGAGTACTATTGGCACGACTAAGTTTGTCCTCTAAACTCGTCAGCTGCCGTAAACTTAAATAAAACATTTTTTATGTAAGTATTTCTCTATCAGAATAATAACCGCTACAAATTACAAAACACCTCCACACTCTCCACTGGATGCCCGCGGCTCTAAAAGAGTTTTACCAAAAAACTAATCCATGTGGCCTAAACTGCCTAAACTTTGAACATAAATCAATTTTATACAATATAATATTGCGTTTAGGGTGTTGATGGAGTTGCCCCGTTTCTGTAGCGCCTCAGGTATGTTTGCTGAATCGTGTAGATGAGAAAGCGGTGCGCCTCCTTGGTGCGCCTGGCGCGGGCTAGCCGGATGTGCATCACTGCTGCAAGCTGCTTACCTCAGTCGTACGTGTAGCGGTGATTTACATACAAGCAGCTGCTTTATTTTTATCTTTATTTTTATTTTTATTTCCTGTTTTCTTTTTGTTTTCATGTTTTTACATAAGATAAAGTACCTACATAGCATAATACTAACATGATTGATTATGATTCTTAGTTACTTGAATAAATAAACTAAATAATTATTTTAATAAACATGAAGACTTACTAAGCAGCAGCCTCCTTGTTGGTTTTCGATATTTTGCCATCGACGAGCACTGCATCTCCGTTTTGTTCCATAGCTTCCAGCATAGCTACGTAAGCTTCAGTTTCAGAATCTGGACAAGAATATTGTAAATTTCAATCACACGAATGTTAAGTAACGTAGTTTGTTAAGTGTAAAGAAGATGTGTGTTGAATGGATAATGTTCAGAAAATGGTCTATATAAGAATTAAATCAACAGTTTACGCGTATTCAGTAATTGAAAAACTTTAATTTTTGTATACAGGGTGTTACGAAAGGGTTATATCAACCCGAAGCCAGCATCATCAGCTGGTCGACCATAACCCGTTTCGATATATGGTGACCGCCAAAGAAGAAAAAAAAGTTCATCAAAAAAACTAAAGATATTTCAAATCAAAACAAACGTGTCCCAACGTTACGGCTTGACGTAGCTACAACTACAACTAGACGTGTGTGGTACGTATTTACAATGCTCTTGGCGGTTGTGCGGGCGTCGCGGCGGTGTGGGCGTCCTTAAAGGATTATTTTTGTTTATGTAAATAAAATTTTGAGCAACACATAGTTATGTTTCCCCACATCCTCGTCCGTGGTTCGACAGGTGCACCACATGCAAGTGATAGTAAAATCTCTGTCCCCAATTTTAGAAAAATCTTACCTGTTTACAGGAAAGGTTAATTTCTTGTGTAATAGTGCTAAATGCGGCTTCGACTCGACTGTGTACACAGTATTTTTAGGTATCAAAACTCACGGTAGGTACAACTCCCGGGCAGCGCTCAAATTGCCTTCTGATGCTCCTACACAAAGCATCATCTCGTAATACTCTTCGTTACTCAAAGCCATTAAACATTAAACACACACAAACTACACAACACAATCACTATCACACACAACTTGACACAACTCACAAATTAACATACTAAACAATTATTTAGCTACCTCACTGCAAAAAGTAAAGAATGCAACTGAACTGACCTGTGACCTTGCTAAATGATTTTAAATAAAATTCTAGGAAACTTCGTGACTCGACCGAGCGCTTCGTGTTTGTACGGGCGGCATCGCTTGATGCGAAACAGAGACAAAATGTTCCTACCAGGAGTGAGACGGAAGGCTTTTCACAGGCGCGCATTATTTGTACCTATTTTGATGTCGATGACCGAAGCAGCTAATTTTAGCTAGTGTTGTTTAAACAAGTGAGTATTTTATTCGGTAATAATGTTTTTTTTATGAACTTTTTTTTTCTTATCTGGCCGTCGCGACATATCGAAACGGGTTCTGGTCGAGCAGCTGATGGTGCTGGCTTTGGGTTGATATAACCCTTACGTAACACCCGGTATATAATAAACACCTCCGATGATGCCATAAGGCGAAACCGGTCAGGGTTTACCAAAAATAAAAATATTTGTGGAATAGTGTACAAGTGAGTTTCTTTTTCAAAAATGTATTACAAGTTCCACTAAGTGCTGACAATCGAAAGCATAAATTAATAACAGGCTTTCGCCCGACTCCTAACTCCACAAAAAAATCAAGCTAAAACGAACCAATCAAGGAATTTTAGTAGTTCTGGTCATAGTCATCATAATCACTGTCACTACAAATTATAAAACAAAGTCGCTTTTGATGCGGTTTTCTCCAATGGATATAACGGTTCTCGAGGAAGGTTTTTGTGTATATAATTTGTCAAGCCACGGACGTCCGCTAGTACTCGTATATTACGAACTGTGTTATAAATTTCGTACACACTAGGACCACTTTACCTTGTAAAGACTTGAAGCTTACTAATTGTGATGGTTATTAGTTTTTCATTAAATCTAGTATCTAGCTACATACCTAGGTACATACCAGGTTTAGTCACAAGCGTTGACAAATAATAAGCCGCGTCTTTATTCAGTTCTGTAAATAAATTGCACAAGTGAAATTTATTGACAAGAAGTTAGTAAGCAAGTTTAAGGAGATACAGTACTTGTAACGTACGTATTTGTAAGATCTTTTATTTATTTTTTTTATTTATTTTTTTATATTGGGTTCGCCAAATTGACGCCGCCCGCCTGGTGGTAAGTCGGGACGACGCGGTCTAGCGATTGTGGGCCACTCTCACAGCATACAATACTATAGAGAGTGGCCCTCAACTTGACGACCTACTGATGTGCCTCTTCACGCTCCGCTTAAAGAACCCAGGATTATATGTGGGAGGAAACACGTGCACAGGCAGGGCGTTCCAGACCACTATCGTTCGGCAGAAAACGAACGTTTAAAACGCTCGGTTCTCGCGAACATTCTATCCACTGTGTGGGAGTGGCATCTCTGCCCGGCACGCGTTGTTCGGGATCGGAAGGAAGAGGGTGGGATCAGATTGAAGATCTTAGGTAATGCCAGGCATGAGTGTGCTTCATAGCATGTTTTTAATGTTTGGATGCTCATAGTTGTGGTAAGGCAGAGTGAAAGTTCTCGTGGCATGCGTTGCGAGGAGTGTCAAAAATTAAGGAAAATAATGATTTGACTTGATTAGAGGTATACCTTTCACGGTTGGAGCCAACTTTCGAGGCATGGTGGAATATCGCATTATTTCATCTAACCTTTTCTGCAATCTAGGAGCTTCTTCTGTACATAAATCTTTTGTACTAAAATTCTTAGGTCTCTTCAACCTTAAAATATAAAAAGAAAACCAACAAGTAGGTAAAGAGATTTAGATTAAGTCACTTGAAATTAACTGTAATCAATGTGCAGTTAAGGTTCAAAGTGCATTCCGTTTCTGCCAATGCAATAACGTGACTGTATGCTGATGCTTAGAACGCAGAGATTCTATTAAGTGGTATAAGAAAACCGCACAAGATGACAATGGCGGCCATGTTGGTGACGTCATAGTGACGTAGTTTAACCAACAATACTATACTGTTCAGCGATTGATGACATCAAGGAGCGATTATTGACTTTTTTTTGACAAGGTTCTATCCCACTCACATCGTGCACGGCTTACACGTTACATCTGCATTACTTATGAGAATGAACTTTTGAACCTTGACTGTATATCAATGGCTTTAGACTGTTTGTTTAGCTTACTTTTACCTTTGCTCAAGCTGTAGTGTCATATATTACAAAAATATATTTTCGATACCTTTGTGCAGCGAAGAATGTAGTTTCTGCTGCACCGTCTATTTCAGTTAAAATTTCATTCTCACGTCTTTGCATTTCTGCTATGATCACGGAACGAGATTGATCCGCGTAACCTGGAATTAATATAGTAATAAGCCAAGCCTCCATTAACAATTAAAGACTTCCTGAATTAAGAGTTGTTGAGAGGTGTTAATTGAATTAAGAGAAACAACATTTCTTAATAAAGGGAGCCAACCTATGACAATTTTACAATTTGGAATGCGGTTCATCTAAGATTAACCAAAAGTGGCCATACGATAGTAGTGTTAAGTACATAATTTTGCTTACTTAAACTAACAAACTGTTCGGAGAGCTGACGAGCACTCTCGATGACCACATCTGAAAGTTTAAAAACTATATATTATCATTTCAAAATCATAAAAAGGTCCCTGAACTGTATAGGTGTCTAATAGGTTACTCTCCGCTCTGAACAGCAAGATCACAACTTGCAGATAAGGTTGGCTTGGGCTTCTAAGATTTTTTCAATACTCTCAAAATGATAATAACAGCCAGTTCATGTTCTCACCCATCTAGAAGCATCTCTCCCCTGACTCAAAATCAATATTAGGTACCTAAAGTATTTGTTACATCGATGCTCACCACGTGTACACTGCCAAATGTAACAATTTCGTGTTTTCTGAGCGTTGAGTATTCCATTTTCTCAATTTTTACACAATATAAATCGCAAACATGAATGACTTAGGTTGGACTTACTTATAGTTAACTACCAGACTACTTAGTTAAATAGCAGTAGTTGTTCCCTTTACTTCCCAGTAACATACTGTAGCAATCACGACTTGCAATTTGTTATAGTATTCCATACCTTGCATAGCATCATGCATTAGTGGTGGTGTTACCGGGCTGACGAGTGTGTCGAGTTTCTTTTCGAACTTTTTGGAAAGTCGCGCTGTGTCACCAGATTCTTTCACAGACTTCTCTGTTTTTTCAGGTGGAGACTTCAGCCTGAATGCAAATAAATTCAACTCTATAATAGCACAGTTGCAGATTCCACCATTTTAGAGCAGTACCTATTATATCAAAGGTGTTCCTTTGAAGTAGCGATTCGCCAAACATATGCAAATCTAAGAAGACTTCTGTCGAAGTAGTCAGTGTTTTTCGAAGATGTGTGTTGTCGAAACTTGTTTTCTCGGACTAATGCAAGCTTAGTAAACCTAGGTTCTGTCCAAGTAATGAGTAGTCGAACTATTGATTCGATGTTAAGTACCTACCGTCAAAATTTAGTATGATACCCGCATATAAACTTTTTAACCATTCGCACAGTTAGCGTAGATATCGCACACGTTTTCACGTGTGGTTCATCGATAACCGATAACTTAATAATGTATATCCACATACATAAGGTAGGCCTAAGAAAAGGTGGATGGAATGCGTAAAAGAGGATATGACAATGAAGGTTGTGACTGAGGAGATGACGTGTGACAGGGATGTGTAGAGGAGGAAGATATGTTGTGCCCACCTTGGGATAAGGGCAGGTAGATGTTGATTTGATACATAATAGCTCATAATAGCAAATGAGCTCTGTACATACGAGATAGTTTATGGTTTTGGCTAATGATAATGTGATGATATATCACACGTACCAGTTAGAAGCTTGTTGGTGAGTGAGACTTAAGTTCGGTTGTTCGTAGAGCACTTCATTTCCAAGTTCATTTAACTTTTCATGTAAAATCCTCAGCGCAGAGTTCCGAGCTGCTGTTTCTAAAATATAAAATGTCAGATTATAGAAACGCTCGCATGAAGTAACGTAATAAAATCCTATGGCGTATGAGTGGTCGTATGTCCAACTAAAATCTTAGAGGCACAAGTCGACGTCACATGCAAGTGGTGCACCTGCCGGTACCGGTCAAGGCAACACAAAAGTTACGTACTCGTAATTAATTGGTGTATAATTAATTACGAGTACGTAACTTCTGTGCCTTCGGGGAAACAGGTGAGATTATACGTAGGTATGTAGTTATAAAATTATATCCACTGCGAAATTTGTACACAAGTAGAATTCTGTTTCCACTTTGACCGAAGTAAGTATCAGATAGACAACTATTTTGTCAATATAGTGGCCGCTCTAACGTCCGTTGGCGGGCGTCTCTGTATTCCCGTATTTCCAGTGGCGCCCGGCGGACTTTGTCCACCTCTGGGGTCTCTGCGGGGGTTAGGTCGGGATGAGAATCCCGCGTCGTTGGGGTAGGGTTTTATCCCGCGCCAGTGTGTGAATCTGGTTGCGTGCTATGGGGCAAAGACCCCGCAGCACGCAACCCTTCTAGCCTGCTTCTGTAAGCAGAAGCAGGCTAGAAGGGCCTCCACGATCGGGGCCTGAGGACGGCGGGATCGCCACCCGCCGTCCTCAGGCCCCGATCGTGGAGGTCGATGGTCTTGGGCGTAGATGAGTCTTTATGAGGCACGTGGGAATAAAAGGGCACTAGACTTTCACGCAGTTAGTTATTAGGTAATTATAAAAATTGTGTGTGTCTGACAGACGTCTTTATCATTTGATGAAAAGTCAATGACAATGAAGATAACCTAATTAGTGCCTTTTGAATTTGTTCGTTCCGACACGCTAGTCTGATATCTAGCTACCTCATATTTGTATAAAAACTTATCATAGCTGTAACACCGTTTCAGTCAGTAATTTCCAAATTTGTGTCAAAGTGCACATAGTTATCTTGGTTCCTCAAATCGCAAGGATGATTAGAATGGAATAATCGGCATGTTACATGTATGCTACTAACCCAGCATTCCTCTCGCCCGCGCCGCCGCTGCAGCTGAATCTGCTTCTAAACGTCTACGTTCTGCTTCAGTCTCCGGACCGGCTAACCCACTATCATAAAATTTAATATCATCACAAACCACAAAGAAATAAATATAACTAGTTATCACGGCGAACTTTGTATCGCCGCAAATATAAAAAAATATATATATAGATCTACTTATATTAAAATATAAAAAAAAATATATTAATATTTCATGCAAATGTATGTAAATTGAAAAACGCGACGGACGGACAGATAGACAGACAGACAAATTGTCGTATTAAATATATAGATACCTAACTACAGTACCTAAATATTTTAAATGTTTAGTTTAAGTTAGGTTTGTGATCCAATACCACATACATTATCGTTATAGATAAATTACACAATTACAAAAAAAATAACCATTCGTTATTTTAGTTAAAAATAACATATTTGAACTTAAATCCACATTATGAGGATTAACGCGCTAAGAAGTCGCATCAAAATCAAGAAGCAACAACGCAAAAATTTTGAAGAATTAACATGAATTGAAATTGCACAAGACTTTCACTGCCATGTAGGTACAGTTAGGTAGGTTCAAATCACACATTACTCGGTAGCCTTAAGTTTTTATTAGTTTTCAAAATTAATATACCTAATATCTGATTGAAATGAATGAATAAAAATGAATGAATGTTCTTACATTTTTATATACGTACATAGTGCATACGTAGTGCTTACCCTCTTCCACCCCCTGCGCCTCCTACGCCTCCCGCCATCCCAGCGAGCGCCTGTCCGAGTTTCCCACTCGCTTCTAAAGCTGCTAAGTCATTTGGGTCTAGACCACCTAGAAATAAATATATCGTTGTATTTTTAGTCATGCATAATGCTCATTACCTATATAATAATATTGCCGTTTTAGTATGTATATTAATTACAATAGATAACATTAAAAAGACGTAAACTTACACTCGGCAATGGCTTTTCCAGCGATGTATTTGCTAGTGATATCCTTTGCGTCTGTAATATAAGAGATAAAACAGTTGACGTAATGTAAGTTGCGAATTTTTATATCGTGGCAAGGCTTAATCATAATGGAACGGTCATTGAATACAAAATAAATAAAAGATTAATAACACCATCAAGTCCCAAACAAAGTAGAACGATCACTACTTATAAAAACTAGATAGCTAGTAGGTACAAATACTTTGAGCTCAGAGAGAAAAAGGACCTTTAATATGCTCTTCAGTCATGTGGCCACTTGGTGCTGGCGAACCGACTGCATCATTCACCTTCTTCGAAACTATATCTAATATAGCTGGCGAAGGTTTTCCAGCGTCGAAGTTTTTTGCATCTTTTAGCCTACGCAAAATTAATATCTAAATAAATAGTGTACACTCTTTACGTAATTTAATTAAAAATGCATAGTAATTGACTTCACAAAATTCTGAAAGCTCACATCTACGATTCTTCGTTTATACAAAAATTTGCAAAAGACATACCTAATTATTTTCAATAAAACGATCTGGGTTTTCATAAAATTATACAATTACGCTTATCTTAGGGGACGTTAGGATGTCATTTCTGTCTTTTTTAACTGTTTATTTTACTGAACTATAAGATTCAAAATTAAAACTCCTTACATTCCAGCAGCTTCTTCGTGTGTCTTCTTAAAGTTCCCAACAGACAGAAACTCTTTTTGTTTTTCCTTATCAATGTTGTCGTGTATGACTTTCATCGCTTCACCTGCAAACGTTAAATTGCAATTACAGCTAGCCTACTACACTGTTAACGTTAAATAACTATTTAGAAGAAAATAAAACATCAAACCTCTTCCTTTGATTGTGTCTACCAAGTGTGCAGCTCCTTCCTGAACCGTTACTGTTCAATGAAAAAGTAAAGAAAATGTTAGGAATACCTGTTATCTGCTTTTATCCTAATAGCTAAAATACAGTAATGCATTTCATAGTTTTGTTAGTGACAGTCAGCCTGTGGCCACGGCGATGAAACCTGGTCGAAACGTCGTGCAAAATTATATACATCATAACTATATTTATATATCACAAGCTGTCCCGGCGTACTTCGTACCGCATTAATTTTTCTAATGTTCCGTATAACATTTTTTTTCTTCCATAAGATCCTTCTCCTGATAATTACGAACACAACAAAAAAAGAATAAGCGAAATCGGTCCAGCCGTTCACGCGTGATGGCGTGACCAAGGGAAATAGGGATTCATTTTTAACCCCCGACGGAAACCCGAACGGGGTGTGTGTGTTTGTAAGTATGTCTGTGGCATCGTAGCTCCTAAAGGGATGTACCGTTTTTTATTGTTTCTTTTGTTTGAAAGATGGGTTAGAGGAGAGTGTTCTTAGCTATGTTTTATAAAAATCGGTTAAGCCATTTCAAAGATATGAGGGGTGAAAGTGGTGATGAAAAACTGAATGTGTTCAAATATACCCGTGTTGGTTATCAAAAGAAAGGTCATAACTTCACGATACCGCAAGTTTTATTGAAAATCGGTTTAGCCATTCGAAAGATATGAGGAGTGGAATGTATTTCTAATTCTGTAACCACACTCCGCGCAATTCGCATTAGCTCTGAATAATTGTTGATAGACTATACGTATGTTGATATTAAATAATGAATTATGTGAGTCGGGGGTTTTTTAAATTTTTAATTTAATTCTCTTGTTGTGTTATTTTAGAGATTTATTGTTTGGAACCTTTTAACATGTCTTCGATCTTCTTCGGAACTACAGCATTAACAGTGTCAACCATCTTATCCTTCTTAGCATTGTCATGTGCAGTGGTTTTTCCAACTGGTCCCTTTTTTACTCTGGAATTGTTCATCATCCACTGAGCCTTATTGCAACCTAATTGGGGTCGGCTTTCTAGTGTAACTGTGATGCGGCTGAACTTCTATATTTTCCATGAAGTGACTGCCATTTCCTCTGGTCTGGCTACAGAACTTTGATATCGCCAATATACAACCCATCGGCGATATCGAAGTTCTGTAGTTAGACCAGTCCGATTTGTAAGGACTCTAAACTATTTATTATAGTAAAAGTACGGTTTAATCGTCGTTTGGAACTTTGTTAAGGCCTAGGGTTTCCGCCGGGTGCCACTGGAAATACCTTCTGCGTGTGCACCAGAGACGCCCGGCAACGGACGTAAGAGAAATTAAAAAATAAAAAGGCCGAGGGTCTTTTGTTGGATCAAATAGGTAGGTGTGATTAGAAAAAAGAGGCCGTGAGTTTAAATTGCCAGATTAAAATTCTCACTAACTTGTACCTACGATGTACCTCGTATTTACAAGGTATTTGTGTGTAGGATTGCATCAGAATCCTTTCAACCATTTATAAGCAATGTCCAAATATTATATATTTTTTATTTAATTTAATGTTAGGAAAATTCACACAACGCCATCTAGTCTCAAACTAAGCAGAGCTTGTGATATGAGTACTAGATAAACTGATATAAATACTTATTTTTTTTTGTAAATAGATACGTATTAGACATAGGAAACACCCAGACTTCGGTACAAAGGTATATGCCATCACACAAAGTTTTTCCCAACCGGGAATCAAACCGAAAGATGTATTACCGACCACGCCACCGAAGCAGTAATATGTTATACAATTCAGAAGAGACTAAAGCCTGTGACAATATCAGTACCTAGTAGTCGCATTGGCCAGGCTTTAGGGATATTATCGCAACAAGGAAAATTACAAACTTACTCTCCAGCACCCTCCACGTGGCTCATCTTGTACATACCTTCTTGGCCAACAATTTTATCACCTTGTTTAGTCATTAGATCTGCTAATACCTGACGTTTTTCAGATTGGGCTGTGGACAAAACAAAGAAAGAAAGGACATCATTAACGCTCCATACAAAAAGTACCCAAAAAAAATTCGGCCGATTGAATTAATTAAAAAGTAGCAGCTATATTGTAATTTTGTTTTTTTTTTTAATTATTTTATTTTTTAATTAATATATTTTTTAATTTTGAAAAATTTTGCTATGAAATGTAGATGAAAGGCAACAAAATCTTACGTGCCAGCCGCTATGGCACAGCCATTTACTGTCCTGGGCGTCTCGAACTTATTAAAAGACAAAAAAGTATGTACAAAAAAGTCAAGTATATTAATGACAGAAGGCAACTAGGCGATGAACTTGACATGTATTCATTATTAATTGAAAATAATATCTCTAAGACTAATTAGGTGATAAAGTGTATATTTACTATATCTAAATCGCTCGATACCATCTCGATACCGTGCTGCTCGCGTGGTTTAGTTGTCCCCGACCCCAATAGGATATCCTTCAACTTTATCTGTGTGTGGCTCCATCTGCATGGTATATTTTTCCTGCCCCATTTCCACCGGCACACATTGCCGGTGTTAAACACATCACACATCTTTACATAAAAGAAGTATTAAACTATTCAACGGATTTCAATGCAGTTTTCAGCAACAGATAGATAGTACGAGTATCTTGCTAATATCAAAACTTTCCATTATTTCCTATCTTATTGATAAATTTATTTTTGTACACACGCAGCAAATAAAAACAGTAAATGGATACAAACTAAACATGTATACAATAGCGCCCCACTTGTCTCTAAAGAGTCTCCCAGTGGGCCTAAGAGAGGAGAGCATGATGCAAACAGGTGATGTGTGTGCAGGTTAATAAACTTAAAAAAAATTAAAGGATCTTAAATGAGACTTACTCTGTGGCGTTGGTTTGGCCAAAAACTTCGAAGTTTCTTCGATAAGCTCTGCAAAGAAGGTTTTTCTATTTTTAGTAGCATACATACAAAAATAAAATAAATGTTTTCTTTTTAATTGAAATATCCAACCTTCTATGGAACTTTACCAAGTTTGAGGTCTTTTGTGTGTGTGTAGAGTGAGAAAACAGAGGTATTCATCGGTGACGGCTCGCCACTTATTGTGTGGGATTTATCAAAATACAACAACAACAACCACAATAGTACGTCTTTGTCTATATACAAAGGCGTTCGTTACACTCACATTTGGCCAGTCACAGTTGGTACCACGTAATACGAGTAGGAGGCGAGCCAATTACCATTACGGGGTTCTTTTGAGATTTTTTACCAGTGCCGTTTATCAGCAAGTGCATAGCGCGGGTGCTTGCCGTTTTGCCGAAAAGATTTTCACAAAATTTAATTCCCCAAACAAATTTTAGCAACCTTTTTTTATACCATTGCAATATTTCGAATGATTTTAGTACGCATATTTTTATTTGGTCAAATTTTTACTTGGCAAAATATTACCAAGTATAATGTCATTAAGGTATTTGGTCTTTAATCAAATGATTTTAGGATACCCGGAACTGAACTATTTAGGGTAGGTTAGGTTAGGTTAAAACTGTGACCGCACGAGCCGAGCGAGCAAAGCGAGCGGTGCCGCCGCAGCGGCCGGCGAGTGCTAGAAACGACTTGGATTAATAGAAAATGAGATGGTTTTTAGTAGGTTACCCATAAAAAATGTTAAGTAATAATTTGGCAAATGAAACTATGCGAAATTTTTTTTGGGAAGTGAACATTTGTCATATTCCTTTCGGTCAAACAAGGGAGACCCGCATAGCGCATGTGATTACGACTTGTGCCCTGGTAATAATAATAAATAATGGGGCATTAACAAGATTGGTGAAACGTTAGGGCTAAACATAGTTATTTATTTATGATGATGTTTTTGTCAAACCTTAGCGACTGCGAAATGGAATTGTCAAGCCGTCTAACACACGGCGCAGCGCCCGCCGATGAATACTTCTGTTTTTAGGGTAAAAAGGGATCCCTATTACTGAGACTTCGTTATCCGTCCGTCCGTCAGTCTGTCTTGGGTTGTATCTTATGAACCGTGACAATAACAACGTTGAAATTTTTACAGATACTTCTGTGTCCTCTATAGCAAATACTAAAAAACAATATAATAAATATTCAAGGGGGCTCTCATACTACAAAGGTGATTTTTGTTGCCGTTTTGGTACGGAACCCTTTGTTCAAGTCCGACTCGCACTTGGGTGGTTTATATTTTTTTCTCTGTATCAGCGTTTGCCACGCGTCTTAGTTGGCTTGATGCTTCTGCTTTGCAGTTGCCTGGACTTCAGTGTTGGTGTCGGTGGACTCAGGTTTGGCCGAATCTTTACTTCTTCGGTGAGGAGGTGAAGGGCCCAGGTTATTGTGAAAATGGTTTACCTGGTATAAGCTCCTGATGTTCCTCAGGAACTGCACTCTTCTTCTCCTCAGCCATGGCGGTAAACTTGTCTTTAACTTCTGTATAGGTCTTCTTTTCAACCGTGTCGTTTGCCAGACTCGAAGCACCTTCCACCCTGGTAATTAAATAAATCTTAACCTTAAAAAATTTATGTTTTGTTCTACAAAAAAAAAATTAAGTTGCGTATTCGATTCTACTATACCTAATCATACCGAACAATCTATATACAGGGTTACCTGGTAAGTCGTGCGAACTTCGTTCAGGGGTGGTAGTTCCCACCATTTCTGACAAATTTCACCTTGGACCCCTACCCCCCAACCTAACCCTTTTCAAGTTTTAAGTTTTGAAGATTTTTTTGAAAAAATGCAGATTTCTTGTCTATTGGCCTATCTTTTTCGTTTATTTTTGTTCTAATTTTTATTTTTATACGATTTTTGTGTAGCAGATTAGTTTCTTCATCATTATGAAAAATAAAATTAGGGTTACCTCAACTAAATGGGTCATAGATAGAACATTGATAGTTATAGTATCAATAAATAATCAGTACAAATCAAACTTCAAGCAGCAATAGTAAAAAAAAATCTATGACACCTAGGCCGCAGACACGCTTAAAAATATCTACGTTTCATTAGCTATTCAACAAGGTATAACAAGCTAGGGTGCTATTGGAAGTCTTGGAATAATCTTTGATAAAACTCTTAAAAGTACGAGTAGTAGCAAAAATTACCGTATAATTTATCAATTAGGTTACAAAATAAAATAAAACAATTCAAATAGGTACATACAACTAATGTATTTTATTTCACCTCTGTTTTGCACACATTCGCATTCTGTTTCTAAGTCCACTTGTCACCACAGATGTTTTTTTTTAATTGCGCGGCCCGAGGACGCGTGCGCTCTAACGTCCGTTGCCGGGCGTCTCTGGTTACAAGCAGAACGTATTTCCAGTGGCGCCCGGCGGACTTTGACCACCTCTGTGGTCTCTGCGGGGGTTAGGTCGGGATGAGAATCCCGCGTCGTTGGGGTAGGGTTTTATCCCGCGCCAGTGAGTGAATCTGGTTGCGTGCTATGGGGCAAAGGCCCCGCAGCACGCAACCCTTCTAGCCTGCTTCTGTAAGGACGGCGGGTGGCGATCCCGCCGTCCTCAGGATCCGATCATGGAGGTCGATGGTCTTGGGCGTAGATAAGTCTGCGGCACCCTCGCCGCTGACTACTGAACTCGGCGGGGAGGGTACGCTCCCTCTCCCTCTCGGCCGCCTCCTTCGCGAGCATGACTTGCTCGCAGAAGGACACGGCCGCGTTCCACCACCTCCCGCTGGAGACCATGGCTTGAAGCATGGTCTCCAGCGAGAGGTTATCCACGCCCAGACCCACTACGAGGTCCCGGCGCTGACTCGCCCACTCACCACAGATGTTGTTAAAGCGCTTATTATTTGATTTGCTGCCACTATAATTCTTTCCTTTAACACGTCTACATACTCAATTGAGCGGTTTTCGTCGTATACTATGCTTTTCATGTGCCCCCATACATAAAAATCCATGGGGGTCAGGTCTGGACTTCTCACTGGCCACGGTATAGGTCCACCTCTCCCGATCCACCTATTGGAATAGTTTCTGTCCAACCATTCTCGGACACTTCTGCTATAATGTGCCCCGGCACATTATAGCAGAAGTGTCCGAGAATGGTAAAACCAGAGACTTGGGATGGCGCTCGCTTCGCTCCCTTATTAGACCAACAGAGCGTGGGAAAGAGAAGTTCGGAGAAGTCATCATCATTCGAACATTGCCTATGAGTAATAAAGATAGTCGATGACGTAGTTTTATCTGTGTATCAGTGTCAGTGCCAAAAAAATTCCGTAGTTTTCCAAATAACAAAAAGAGCATTTATCTTGTAAACTGGCGAATATTAGATTTCTAAAATATAAGCGAATCCTTGTGTTGTTTGCAATAAAACTATATTTAAGAGCCACGGTGTCTTGTTGTTTAAGTAATTGTAATGTGACTAAAGCCGACAATCCAAATAATTACACGTTTCACAGGTAAATACGAAATTTTCCAGCAATTCTTAAATAACAGATATTTGTTTATGTCTTGTGTTTATGAAATAAGTAAAAAGTTATAATCATAGTACATTGACTACCCTTGCATTGTGCAGTAATATTTCCTATTCACAATGAACAATTAATCTTAAATAATGTAAAATAGAAGAAAGTCTTTTTACAATAGGGCTTGACCACCTGATGACGTCACGATTATCGATGTATCGATAAACCATGGCAAAATGAAGTATAATGTTATACGTTCCCGCCTGTTTTTCGGAATGATTATTTTAGATTAGATTAGATAAAATTTAATTTGGATTCATAAAATCATTACATAGTATAAAACAAAGTCTGTCCGTCCCTCCCTATGTAAGCATAGATCTTTAAAACTACGCAACGGATTTTGATGCGGTTTTCACCAATGCATAGAGTGGTTCTGAGGAAGGTATATAATTTGTCAAGCAGGCGCAGCCACGGGCGTCTGCTGTTAAACAAATTTGCGTAAAGGTAATGATTCTTAAACATAAAATAACTGTTACTGGCAAATACGATAAAGAGCATTTTAAGTTTATTGATAAAAAATGAATCAATAAAATTACGATACTCTACACTGTAGAGTAAATAGTGATGACATATTTTAATATTTCAAGCTTAGCCTAGCCGTGGTGGTTAGTAGCGCGAAAGCGCGCTTTCTGAATATATGGCAAGCTTCACAGGACGCTTCCTATGTGAAAAAGACTATAGTTAACTAAATTTTAATATTAATTTACCTACAGATTAAACTGCCTCAAACAATATGTGTCTTCTTATGTACATAGGCATATTATTTCTCCGCCCAACGAAAGCACACCTGATGGTACGGACTCGCCACGAGCTTCAAATTATTAAATTAAAAAAAGGTCTTTTCATTCATTAGTATCATTCTACATAATTGCATGACTAATAATGCTATAATGTGCCCCGGCACATTATAGCAGAAGTGTCCGAGAATGGTAAAACCAGAGACTTGGGATGGCGCTCGCTTCGCTCCCTTATTAGACCAACAGAGCGTGGGAAAGAGAAGTTCGGAGAAGTCATCATCATTCGAACATTGCCTATGAGTAATAAAGATAGTCGATGACGTAGTTTTATCTGTGTATCAGTGTCAGTGCCAAAAAAATTCCGTAGTTTTCCAAATAACAAAAAGAGCATTTATCTTGTAAACTGGCGAATATTAGATTTCTAAAATATAAGCGAATCCTTGTGTTGTTTGCAATAAAACTATATTTAAGAGCCACGGTGTCTTGTTGTTTAAGTAATTGTAATGTGACTAAAGCCGACAATCCAAATAATTACACGTTTCACAGGTAAATACGAAATTTTCCAGCAATTCTTAAATAACAGATATTTGTTTATGTCTTGTGTTTATGAAATAAGTAAAAAGTTATAATCATAGTACATTGACTACCCTTGCATTGTGCAGTAATATTTCCTATTCACAATGAACAATTAATCTTAAATAATGTAAAATAGAAGAAAGTCTTTTTACAATAGGGCTTGACCACCTGATGACGTCACGATTATCGATGTATCGATAAACCATGGCAAAATGAAGTATAATGTTATACGTTCCCGCCTGTTTTTCGGAATGATTATTTTAGATTAGATTAGATAAAATTTAATTTGGATTCATAAAATCATTACATAGTATAAAACAAAGTCTGTCCGTCCCTCCCTATGTAAGCATAGATCTTTAAAACTACGCAACGGATTTTGATGCGGTTTTCACCAATGCATAGAGTGGTTCTGAGGAAGGTATATAATTTGTCAAGCAGGCGCAGCCACGGGCGTCTGCTGTTAAACAAATTTGCGTAAAGGTAATGATTCTTAAACATAAAATAACTGTTACTGGCAAATACGATAAAGAGCATTTTAAGTTTATTGATAAAAAATGAATCAATAAAATTACGATACTCTACACTGTAGAGTAAATAGTGATGACATATTTTAATATTTCAAGCTTAGCCTAGCCGTGGTGGTTAGTAGCGCGAAAGCGCGCTTTCTGAATATATGGCAAGCTTCACAGGACGCTTCCTATGTGAAAAAGACTATAGTTAACTAAATTTTAATATTAATTTACCTACAGATTAAACTGCCTCAAACAATATGTGTCTTCTTATGTACATAGGCATATTATTTCTCCGCCCAACGAAAGCACACCTGATGGTACGGACTCGCCACGAGCTTCAAATTATTAAATTAAAAAAAGGTCTTTTCATTCATTAGTATCATTCTACATAATTGCATGACTAATAATGTATACTAACTGATATGCCCCAGTGATTGGTTTTCAGACTTTTTGACCCACCACATTAATTTTTTGTAATTTTTGAATGTAAATATTTTAAATAAAATTGTCTTAATGTTTAACAAAATTGTCTTAATATTTAAAATCATGTTGTCATTCTTTCTCTAATGTGTAGCTACATTGACCATGAGTCAATCGAAAAGTTATGAGTCAATCAAAAATGGAACTGGAACACTTTCAGTGGGAATTGGGAAAAAGAAACGGTTGGTGCCCTGGAAATCTGCTATATAAGCTGAACTGTTTCATGATTATGAATGTGGCACACTAAAAGTTTTGCACTTCTAGCTAATCGGAACTATTTGAATTTTGAATGTTATATTTCTTTAAACGTTGCAACCTTCTTAGTAATAAAAAAATACAATTGGCGGGAAATCATTTGTCAATTGTTTTTTATCACACATCAAAGTTCTACGTATGCAACGAAAATGGAATTAAGTCGAAAAGATTTTAGAGCGATGATTTTTTATGATTTTAAAAGTTCTGTCTCTCCGCAAGACTGTGCCGCTCGTCTTCAAAATGCTTTTGGGAGAGAAGCACCTTGTTTGAGCACCGTGAGGCGATGGTTTGCTGAATTTGAGAGAAGTCGAGTTTCTTTACATGACGAATTTCGTGAAGGGCGGCCTTCAACTGCCGTCAACGAAAATAATGTGGCTACTGTTAAGCGGTTAATTGAAGAAAACCCGTGGATTACCTATGAGACAATTCGAGGACTATTGGGGATTGGTATGAGTCAAATCCAGAAAATTTTACACGAAGAATTGAAAGTTCGGAAACTTTGTTGTCGTTGGATCCCTCATGAACTGACAGCGGGCTCGCGTGGAATGGTGCTCACAGATGCTACTGAAGTACGACCACGGACATTCTAATGCTGCTTATGACATTGTCACAGGAGACGAAACGTGGATTTATTGTTATGAACCCGAAAAAAAAACAGCAATCTTGTGAATGGGTGTTTGAAAATGAGTACAAGCCAACAAAAGTGAGGCAGGCGAGAAACGTTGGTTAAAAAATGATCGCGTTTTTTTCTCAGCTACGAGTCCCATCTGTACAATTCCACTTGTAGATCAAAAGAGTGTTAATACCGAGTGGTATTCTACCATTTGTTTACGCAGGGTGTTCGAAAAAGTTTGCGAAAGACGATCCAAAAGCCGCGTTCTCCTACATCATGACAACGCTTCTTCACACACGGCCAACAAAACAAAGTCATTTTTAGCTTCCGAAAAAGTACAACTCGTCACCCATCCTGCGCATAGCCCCGACCTAGCGACCCTGTGATTTCTGTATTTTCCCCAAAATCAAAGATTTGATGAGAGGTTTCACTTTTACCAACTCCGAAGAGGCAGTGATAGCGTTCAATCAGCACGTAGAAAACATGCCTTCAGATGTGGTGGTCCTCCTGTTTTAAAAAATGGTTCGATCGCATGAAAAAATGTTTAAAATGTAAAGGAGAGTATTTTGAAAAGCAATTAACATAATATTTTGGTTTTAACATGTTGTTTTTTTTAAGTTACGCAAAACTTATAGTGTGACCTACGTATAATATCCTAAATGCTGAACTAACTTAAAGAAACATAGTTTTGTCATGACCGTTCGATCGTCCGTCTGTCTGATTCTCGGCGTTCCTCCTAAACGGTTAAAGCTAGAAAAATTAAACTTTTCATAAATATGTGTATTTATAACGGTGACCAAGGACTATAATAAAATAATGAAAATTTTTTTGGAGTTGTCTCCCCTACACAAAGTGAAAATGATTTTTTTTCTACCGTCAACCCCATCGTATATAAATAGATGGTGTTTTAAAAATATTTAGAAGTTGCAAAGACAAATTTTTGGTTTAAGAATCCGTTTTCGAGACATTCAACTTTACAAGCCCATATTTTCGTTAAAACAAAGCTTCCTTAAGCAAAGTTTAATCTAAAAGCTAAACGGCTGGCTCAAAAAATCGTAAAAAATGATTCTATGTAATTAAACTTTCAAAAAAAACTATAACAGATCAGATAACTTTGTTAGTTCAGGAGTTATAGGCTAATAACATGACTACCACAATACAATATAATCTCACTAATCCGTTATACTTTTTGCTTACCTCGCACTGGCATTAGTTAAAAAAAAACCGACCAAGTGCGTGGGTCACTCAAAGAATAGGGGAACCCTAGGTAAGCAAAAAGTATAACGGAGTAGTGAGATTCTATTGTATTAGAAATAACACTCAATGTTTTATCGATATTTTGCGTATTCCATAGTGTACACAACACTATTACACCCACACATTTGCATTTTGTTTTTGGGATCGCCTCTGAAATGTCTTTGTATATCTTTCTACATAGGTACTATATCTATGGGTAAAACAATTCAAACATGACAGTTGCCGCAACTGTCATGTTTGAATTGTTTTATTTTATTTTGTAACCTAATTGATCAATTTTACGGTAATTTTTACTACTACTTTTAAGAGTTTTATCAAAGATTATTCCAAGACTTCCAATAGCAGCCTAGCTTGTTATACCTTGTTGAATAGCTAATGAAACGTAGATATTTTTAAGCGTGTCTGCAGCCTAGGTGTCATAGATTTTTTTTACTATCGCTGCTTGAAGTTTGATTTGTACTGATTATTTATTGATACTATAACTATCAATCTTATATCTACGACCCATTTAGTTGAGGTAACCCTAATATTATTTTTCATAATGATGAAGAAACTAATCTGCTACACAAAAATCGTATAAAAATAAAAATTAGAACAAAAATAAACGAAAAAGATAGGCCAATAGACAAGAAATCGGCATTTTTTCAAAAAATATTTTCAAAGCCTTATAACTTGAATAGGGTTAGGGTGGGGGGTAGGGTCCATGGTGAAATTTGTCAGAAATGGTGGGAACTACCACCCCTGAACGGGGTTCGCACGACTTACCAGGTAACCCTGTATAGAAATGGTTAATGTAATTTTTGTCCCCCTTAGCTCTCGAGAACTGCTTATGCTACAATGATGGTGGACCCCTCTATGGATAGCCCTCGATCTAGCTAGCCAAAAAATCGAAAATTTGACTTAGCCCTAAGGGGTCAAAAGATAAAAGCCAAAACCTATGGCGTGGTGCGGCGCGAAGCACCGCGCAAGACACCGTACTAGGTAGTATACTCGTATAAAGAGAATAAGTAGTGGCAGATAGTCAATGAATATTCCATATTAAAAAAGAGCAGAATATGTTACTAGAGTGCGCCGTGTCACTCAAAAAAGAGCTAATTGTTCTATGTTATGTCAAAACTCAGAACAAAGTAGTAGTTTTGCGGGAACAATTTTTGAGTGAACTTTATATGAAGGTAGTATAAACAATCATGGCAGATAGTACTTTAAAGCTAATAATCGGGGGAGAAACCCGCTACCATAAAAAGGACAACACGGGCTTAATTAAACTGCAGGCCGGGCTCCCATGGCTATAATAGTGTGACACGTCAGCCCTCCACAAGTGCGGAATGTAGCGAATATACTTTCCGCGCTTGATAATAAAAGCCTTTGTAGCAGCTTGAATATAATAGCTACAGCGAAAATAAAAACACGGAAAAATAGCTGGGCGTGTATAGATGAAACTTATCTATTTCAAACCCGATACAATAACAATAATAAGATAACAATAATCTATTAAACTTAGGTCAGGTAGAAGTGAAACCAGAAATAAAAGAAAATAAAGAAACTTCTCCGAGGGTTCGGTATAAATTTGTTTTTGGGACGTATTTGTCCCAGGGACAGCTGAGTAGTTATTATAATTTGGTCCCATTCCGACAATTACGAGTATCTGGTCCTATTCCGGTGATTTTATGAAGTCGGTTTTTGTGTCAATGTTTGACGTGTTTTAATTAGCTAGTAGAAAATAATAAAACGAACCTGTCCGCTGCGTCCGTATACGTCTGGTCATAGCCCTGCATTACCGCCAAATGTTCCTGACCCTTATCTTTCATCATCTTCATCAGATGTTCCAAAGTGTTTCCTGTCAACACGAATTATAATAAATATGTGTAAAAAACATTTAAGTAATCATTATATTCAATAATTTAATTATCTAATTTATCATCCAGTATTTGGAATGTAACTATAAAGAATATTCAGATAAAAATTATAAATCACAAAAACTAATGTCATCGGCTAAAATCGAACCTGCGACCTTTCGTTTACAATGAGAATACTCTGTCACTAAGCTACGATGACCGGTACCTACCGATATCATCCAATTTATGCTTAAGTATATTATTATAATTTCTAGATCGCGCTAGGTCGGAGATTCGATTCTGGCTGATGAATTTTTGTGACTTTTTTCTAGACAATATTTTAAATAACCATAAAAAACTTACATAAGATTAATAATTAATAATTCATAGACGATTTGTACTTAATACAAATTACTTTTCTTATTACGGGTAGTAACACAACACAAGGTGTCAACTGTCAATGGTGCATTGTTACCTTTAGTGATTCCGACTTTTGCAAGATGAGCAGAAGCCTGATCCATAGTCGCTAGAAAAGAAAGTGCTCTATTGTAACAAAGTGCACGTAAATGTGGCGCAATATTTCTGTGCTAATATTATAAAGCTTACATACAGTCACGCCTCTTTCCCATTACGGGTAGGCAGATACTATAGAATTTCATATGCTACGATACTTATTTCGCTTCTTCCACTTACATAACTGTTACGGTGTACGGGTACTCCTGACGTGGCTTTTTGTCAAGCCTCTTCGATTTGGTCAAAGTAAGTTCGTCTGAGTCGACCCTTACCAGCCAGTCCATCTACGCCCCTCTTATGTATCTGTTTCGTCAATCTCCTTTTATCCATCCTTTTACGTGCTCAAATCATCTAAGCATGCCTGTTTCTATCTTAGTCACTAAATCTCCTGGCACACCGCAACATTCCCATATCACACTGTTCCTCACGTTAACTACTAACGTTACTCCAGCCATAAGTCTCTCTCTCTCGCTGGATACCATGCTACGAGCCATGGTCTCTAGAGAGAGCCAGTGGAACGCGGCCGTTTCCTTCTGCGAGCAGGTTATGCTCGTGAAGGAGGCGGCCGGTAGGGTGAGGGAGCGTATCCTCCCTGCTGAGTTCCAACGCCTGCGGCGAGGGCGCCGCAGATGTGACTACGCCCAGGACCATCGACCTCCATAATCGGGGTCCGAGGACGATGGATTAGCAACCCACCGTCCTTACAGAAGCAGGCTAGAAGGGCTGCGTGATGTGGGGCTGCACCCCACGCACGCCTTCACTCACTGATGCGGGATAAAACCCGACCACCATGCAGGTGGCCAAGGTCAGCCGGGCGCCACTGGGAATTCCCTCAGTCTCTACCGGAAGCGCTAGGCAATGGACGTAGGTGAGGCCGCGACCTCGGGCCGCGGATTTAAAACAAAAAAAATAAAATAAAGCGTCTCATGTCTACTGTATATTTTATTATCAGGGTGAAATGAACATATGATTTTAATAATAATTAAAACGTGGTACATACAGGTTATCAGTTGTCAAAAGTTTAGCTTTAGTATACTTACTATGCAAGTCTTTGGCAACACTAAGAGGTATCTGCTCCGTAACACCGCGGGACATTTCCGATTTAATTTGGACCTTCAAGGTATCAGCGTTCGGCGACTTGTAGGCCACCTCCAAGGGGCCACTATGCAATAAACTGCGGATAAACTCCTATTAATTATTTTATTCTTTCACTTATGTACCTACTTACTTCGTACATGCATAATTTATTTTTAAATACTTATTTTACACTATTTCAGTCAATTGCAAATAAATTCTTCGTCTAGGTTTTTTGCGCTGTTGTAATGTAGTTATACAAATCGTCAAGATCGTGTTAACTCTCGCTAAAGAAAATATAAATGAGACGTGAAAGTTAAAAGGATAATATTTTAGAAAATTTCTATTTAATTACCTATATCTTATCTATAGTACAAATGAAAGAAAGAAAAGAAAGAAGAAAGAAAATATTTATTATTCCAGAAACAAAAGACTTACACAGGTTAAAAAGGAAGAAAATACAAAACCTAAAAAAAATAATAAAATAAAAAATTGACCTGTACACGTACATGTACACTTATAAATAACGTGGAATAAACGATAACCATAACCAAATGATAATATAGTACATACGTATTTGCAGCATCAGAATATGTTTGGCCGAAAGATTTGTATTTGAATAACTCCCTCTTTCCCAAGGATTTCTTCACAGCCGATAAAAATTCCAGGGGATACCTCTCGCCAGCGGCACCACCTTTTAAGGTATTAGGATGTGATAGCAAAGTGGTCAAAAGATATCAGATATTCTTTTAAATAAAAAAAAATCAGTCTTACTTCGTAACGCAAATGCTTGTGATAAATGTCTTGCCACATCTTGGACCAAGGCTGTAAAAAGAAAATATCGCAACTTAATTTTTTTTAAATTAAATAAATCTACTACTTTGCAGTATTCCGCCACATGCAAATTACCTAACTCTCGTATTTATTCATGCACAAGTCCTCCCTCCAAACCCACTTAGGCCGAAAGAATAGAGAAATAATTTTGAAAATAGAATAAATATGAGAGTTGTTATCGTGCAAAAAATAATAAAAAACCTCGACACGTGTTTCGCCCCCAACCAGGGGCATCCTCAGGAGCCATCAAATGAGAGAAAACTGTGTGATCGTTCATTTTTATATAAATACTTACGAGTATTGGAGAATACTGATAATTTCGGAGCGCTGTAAAACCCTTATAAATAAATAAATATTGAAAATTTTAATATTGGAAATTATGCTTCGAAAACTCCTCTACAAAAATGCTCCGATGATTTTTACTGTAAAATGCTCAGAAAAAAATTTAAACCCCTAAACTAAATTAAAGAAAATGTTCATATACTTTTGTTAATAACTTTGTTACGTTTAATTCTACGACAAAAAGTTTTAGAACAAAGTTGTAGAGAATTTAATTTGGGACAAAAATGTAGACGCAATTTTTTTGTGCGATGAATAGTTTGCCCGATAGAGCGCGATAACAATTTGCAATCCTTTTTCAAGATGGCGAAAAAAACCATTAAGGTTGGGACCCCACAAACTTGGATTTAGCTTTACACTTCTCCCTCCTTGATATCCAAAAAATAAAATAGCCTCCTCTGACTTTTACACACTTAGCCCCAAAAAATTTAACATTTCAATGGACTATGAGTATAGCGGTAAGGTAACCAGAGTGCAATAAAAAAAAGACTACCTTTATTAGCCATAACTAAATTATCTGGAACTAGTCCCTGCATATCTTTCATTAGCGCCGCCTTTCCTTCGTCAGCGATATCTTTAACAGCCAAGTACGGTACAAGGGACGGCGCGGTTTCAGTTCTGTAAACATGAAAATATGTGTGAGGGAGAGAAACTGGTGTCGCAAACAGTACTTGAATACGCAACTGTCGGCGAGATGTGTCGTGCGGTGTTCCAAAGGGGTCTGTTCTAGGACCTCTTCTGTAGAACATTGGCTAGGATTGGGTGCTACGGGGTGCGTTGCCTGAGGGCGTCGGCGTAACTTGCTACGCCGACGGTACCCTCGTCACGGAGCTGGGAGCAACGCATCAGGAGGCAAGACTCAAGGTCACGACGGGTGTTGCTTAAGTCGTGGGTCGGATACGGCGGCCGGGACTGGAGGTGGCCCTGCAGAAGGCATGCTGTGTTTTCACGGACCTCGGCGAAGTCCACATGCATGCTCCAGCATAACTGTCGGATGCATTAGGAGGTATCGAGCCCTCGATTACGTATTTAGGGCTCGCAGTCGATAGCCGGTGGTGGAACTATACTAATGCGGGTAATTTTAAACAAATAAATAAATTTCTAATAATATTATAATAAATTATTTAATAGTTAAGGATTATTGATTTTAGAACAGATTGGTCAGAATGTGTAAAATGATCAAGTAAATAGTTTACTGGTGATGCCGCGAGGCGAAGCTTTTGAGGCATTCATTAATTTACGCGTAAACAGTAACAGAAACAAATATCTAAACATCCACACAACCTTTCGCATTTATATTATTAACAGGACGTAGCAATTATTTTTACAGTAAGTAGTTCACTAATACATACTCCATGGCACCAGTAGCGTAGTCCATTTTATAGTTTGGTCTCGCTGCAAAAATGTTAGACGGTTTGCTCTTCATCATTTTTAGTAAGTTCGCCATCGCAATATCTAAAATTGAGGACTTTTATAAAAACATACGTCACACAATTGATACAACAACCGACTTCATTACCGAAATTTAATTCAAAAAAGGCTTCGGTTCACCTAGTCAAAATATATAAGGTAACAAACACTCGCATTGAGAACATCCTCCTTTTTTGGAAGTCAGTTGAAGAGTATAAAATTACACCTATTTATTTAAACCAGAGACAAAATTATATTTTAGTAGTCATAGTACGGCTATTGGTATAAGTATGTTTATCAGTGGTCTAGATCCCATGCACAAGCTTATAGCTTAGTTTGGACTAGATGACGTAGTCCGATACTTTTATACATTTTTTTTTGTAAATAATACATATTATACACAAGAAACATCCAGACTTCGGTACAAACGTATCTGTCTACACACAAAGTTTGTCCCGACCGGGAATCTAACCCGAGACTCCGGCGTCGAAAGCGGATGCACTACCGACCACGCCATAGAAGCAGTCATAGGTAATATGGTACCGTAGTCAGAAAAGGTTTTTATACTACTTAGGTACTACCTACTGTGCTGTAACTAAATAATGATGTACGGAGCTAACCTCTGTCTCGGACAAACGCAGACAAATAATTGGCGCATCGTTCAATAACCTCTGTAAACAAACAAATGTGTATATTATGGTGGCTGTACACTCGTCGAGACACCCCGAGACAGGCCGAGTGCGAGTGTGCACAGAGCGCACTCGTCTCGTCTCGATCTTGTCTCGCTCTCTCGTTCTCATCTCGGACGCTCTCGGTGGCGTGTCTGTTTTTGGCTCTCGCGAGGTAAATGAGAGCGAACATGTACACACTCGTTTTACGAATTTTCTTTGTATGGTAAATTAAAAGATTATAATACTCGTACGTAATAGGTCACGGCAAAAAGACAAACAGCAGCAGCAATTTCCATTTGTCAATTGTCGCCAAACTCCATTGTCGCGGGAGTCCTACGCGACTCTGGTGCTTACGAGTGTGTACAGGCATGCTCTCGACGAGTGTGTACAACCGGCAGTTACAATGAGCTAATAGCTAGATTGTTTTCCGAATTGATACAAATAGAATAAGTTTTATTCAGGTCATATTTCGCACGTTTTTTTATAAAAAAGCTCGTCAAAAATTGACAACACCGCGACTTCAAATTACCGAAATGGGACCATTTGTAAATAGTAGTAGTTTTCAGTCACCAAGATATGAAGTGACAAACATAAAAAAAACTGTCGGAGTCCTTTTTGGAAGTTGGCTGAAAAGGTAGGTAATATGGGTAAGCGCAATAAGTGAGGGAATAAGGTATAGCGTACCTACTCACCATTCATTTCAGATTTGAGTTTATCTTTAGTGGCTGCATCAACAGCAAGGTGAAGAGCTTTCGAAAACACAGGCACATTCGGCGGGTCGGGAACTATTCCTGACAGCCATGGAGCTGATTTCAATCTAAAAACAAAAATTACGAGCACCTACAAACTTGCACACTGTAGGTACCTTGCGGCAAACTGTTCATAGTTAACAATAGAATAAAATAGAATAGAAATTATTAATAAACATTTGACAAAAATATACAAAAAAGCCACAACTAAAACATGAAGATGTCATAAACTACATAAACACAATAGCGGACGACGCGCGACGGTGGTTTCGCACTCGTGAAATAGTTTCATGGTTTCCAATAACCTCGGGATCAGATTCCTGAGATAAAAAGTAGCCTATGTTACATTAGCTATCATCATTCACCGAGCCTTTCCCAACTCAGTTCGGGTCGGCTTTCCAGTCTAACTACGATTCGGCTGAACTTCAATATTTTCCGTGAAGCGACTGCCATCTGACCTCCACAACCCATGGAAGATATCAAAGTTAGACCGGTCGAATTTTTGATTTAGGGCTCAACTACCCTAACGACTGCCATAGATGTTTGTATGACAACCGGGACCGACGGCTTAACGTGCTCTCCGAGGCACGGAGGGGTCTCAATGTCTTAAGAAATGGTCAACAATCTTAAGACAGGCCGGACTCGATGTTGTTTAACCTTTGCAATGTGTTAACATTGTCGGTTACCACTAGACCACGAGCCTCCGTTACATCAGCTATCTGCCAGTGAAAGTACCGTTATGATCAGTCCTGTCATTTCAAAAATTAGTCGAAAAAGCAGAAAGGCAGATAGAAAGAATTTTTTTTTATCAATTGTGTTTTTATGTTATCGTATACGAGTATAGCTACTTTCATTATCATTAAGTAAAAAGCTGTAAACACTTCAATTTTATTTATCTGTATGGATATGTATTAGGTAAATGTTATATGAAAACGTCCTACAGATTGCAAAAGTTAAGACAACGCCCTCTGTAGCTATAACTTTGCTGGCATATATCTACTAGTAGAGCATCCGACTGCAGATTCGAAGGTTCCGCTTTCTACTCATGTCAAAGTCCGTTTAGAACTGGACCGTTTTCCCTTAGGGTGCCAAGCTCGTAGGATCGTGGCCAGAGGGAGTGGACCAGAGTTACGGTCCTTAAACTTTATTTAGTGCTTTATATTACCGCGAAACCCATAATGGATGTTCTTACCTACATGAAAAAGTTATTATTAGAAATACCTCTAATGTAATTTTACAATATGAATCACAAAAAGTAGAGTCCAGCTCAGGACTATCGATTTTGTGATTCATATTGTAAAATATATGAATAAAGTTAGCAAACTTCATTGCTTTTAAAAAAATATATTCATACTTCTAATGGTTAAAATTTTCATGACTATCTCATCATAATTAGGCGAGTAGGTATTTGGTGTCAATATTATACTGAATTTGTGCTTACATGTAGGCAGCTTTAAATCTGGTAGGTATAGCATGAAATTCGGAAAAGTGCTCAGCTCCATCACGTTCCAATTCTTTTATCAATAAATCAAATGCAGGTCCGCGTTCAACTGAAATTTTACGTTTAGAAAAATATTAGGATAGTTGATCTTTTTATTAGTTGTTTACGCCAACTTCGTGTTAACACAAACCGGTCATAGGTTACTAACGGTGCGGCGGTGACGCCTGCACACTCTAATATAAAATAATAATAAATGTATCAACCGGCCGGTTTACCGAAGCGAACTGATGCTTACCTTCTAAAAACGTAATGTTCAATTTACCCTGCATGAAACTCTTAGCTAGTATTTTTATATTTTGTGATTCTATTACATACCTACATTACCTATTGATTGTACCCACTTTATTTATTCATGTGTACGATACGAATGTGAGTACCGATACAAACCCTTCTGGTTTACTGGTACAAAACAGATTGTAAAATGTATTTACCTTTTGTATAATTAAAAAAAAAATTGATGAGTAACTAGCTAACTGATACAAAAATAAATACTTATCACATATTACAGCCCATTGCTGGGCATAGCCCTCCCCCAAACAGGGGGTTTTAGTCTACAAATACCACGCCGGCCAGACGGGTAGGTACAGGGGTTTTATAAAACAATGGGGTAAGATGTTGATTTTTTATATAATTGCACTAATTTCGCTAAATAGAAGACATTATAAACGTCGACATATGTTTCACCTACTCACGAGGCATTATCAAGACTGTCTTGAGAATGAAAATATAATGCCCATTGTTTTATCGTGGACTTTCGCCAGGTAACGCCTGATTCCATTCAATACAGGGTTTTATGTCGAGTTTTCCTTCTCTAAACATACACTTCGATAAATAGACCATTTTCTAAAAATATACTAAGTATACTTAGAAAATACCCGAACTCCGAAACAAACATTCGTAGATAACACAAATATTTGATTCAACCCGGGTTCAACAATCGAACCGGAGTCGAAAGCTGTATCAGAATAAATACTTGTAAATTATAATAAGCACAAATTTATTAAGATAATATGCATAGAAAAAGCCTTCAAAAACTTCCAAAACAAAGTAAATAGGCTGCAGGTCGTAATAATATTTTACATGACCCGGAGAAAGAACCCACGGGATCTCTTGGGTTACTTACGCCAGCAGTATACTAACCTATACTTTGGTTTATTTATCAATGTGTTACTTACTTTCATCGACCGCTTCTTGAGACAAATATTTGGAACAGAGGTCAATGGTCTCTGTAAATTAGGAAAAAATCACGTCAAACATTGACAGAAAAAAAATTACAAATTACCTTACCGGAATGGGACTAACAAATTGTCGGAATGGTACCAAATTGAAACGGGACCACATTGAAGGCAATAGATTTCAATAAAAAAAATCAAAATTGTTTCACCCAGTCGAAAGCTATGACGTAACACAGAAAAAAAATACAGTCTAAATGAGAACTTATTCCTTTTTTTTAAGTCTGTTAAAAATTAAAGTATTGTAACCATTTTCTTTTAAACTACACCTATGCATTTAAGCCAGCGTTTCCCAAAGTAGGCGATAACGCCCCCTTGTGGGCTCTGCAGGCCTAAAGGGGGGCGGTAAGACCCAGAAAAACTTTGAAGTATTGTCAAAAGTCGCTACTTTAGACAATAATCCAATGTTTGGTTACTTTTTGGTACTAAAATACACAACATACATCTCAAAAAATTGCAAATTCCTGTGTCTAGTATTCTTAAAGAGATTTGTTTCAAAAATGTCTTGTATTCACCAAGATTAATAAAAATCGTCGGTGTCGCTAGTGGACGCCAGCGCTTACCAGGGCGCACTCTTCATTTGAAGTTATAGTGGTTTTTAAGTAGGTAATAAAAAATGGGGGCGCTAAAAATAATTTATTATCAAAGTGGGCAGTAGACAATATAAGTTTGGGAACCCCTGAATTAAGCTATCATCGTCACTCATATTACTACTACTTTAATGTAAGTAAGAGTTTTCTTTAAGATAGGTACCTACTGTCTTGTTTCGACAGATTGTACAGTAATAAAGAAAAAGCAATGGTGAGTATGATGTTCAAACTTTTTTTTAAATAAGAGCATTAATTTTCGCTAAAATTTTTATTTATTTTTGCGAAAATTAATGTTTATTATTGAAAAAAAGTTTGAACATCATACTCACCATTGCTTTGTCATGGACTTTCGCCAGGTAACGCCTGATTCTATCCAATATTTTAGTAATAAAGAACTCCCCTCTGAGGTCCAAGTCCGTATAATGTAAATTGTTGCCTTGAAGTAGTTTTACCTGTCATTTCTGTTTTCAGTTCAGGTGGAGTAGCACCCTCCATAAGCTTCGTTAATTGACTATTAATTTTTTCAGTGACCGCCGGATCATCGTGATCGCTTTCAAGTCCTTTAGCCTTTTCCAGACTGAAAACACGTAAATATTAAAAATAAATAAAAAAAGAGTTAACTCATTTCACAACAATGAAAAATATTATAAATATAAAAACCATTTATTTAGTATCCAAGTCCAAGCTAACACTCAGCCCCGGCTGTTCTAGAGCTCTTAGGTCATAACCTATTAGGGTGACAGCATAACTCTGGCCAAAAGCCCTATCAGTAGCGTGGCATTTATTCGATTGACATACAATAAAATTGCAGAAGTGAGTACAGTATTTTACACAAATGCAAGTACACATTTTATACAAATACTAAATAATACCATATTCCAGTAAAGCCGGGTCCGGGTGGCTATCTATAAATAGGTATAAAAGTAATTTGCTGATTGTTTTTCAATATGAACAAAGTTACAGAATTGGCGAAGGTTGGATAAAATATCAACAGGTCCAATTTCCTCCGAAATTTAAAGGAATGATTTACATTTTGCAAGACTGATCAGACCTGTTGTCCTGTATGAACTATCATGTTTGGTCGTAAAAGTGACGGGTGAAAAAACTGCACGTAGCGGAGATTCTAATGTTAAGATGGATGTGTGGCGTGAAAGAGGATATGACAAGGAAAGTAGTGGCTGAGGAGATGACCTGTGACATTGTGCGGAGGAGGCAGACACGTAGCGCTGACCTCAAATAATTGGGATAAGAGGGCAGGTAGATGATGATGAAACTTAAAATGCGGGTAGTAACGAGAGTAGGACTATGGAGACAATGAGTGCTAAGCAGGTAGCACAGTAAGCAGTTGTTGCCACTTTAATTGATTCGGGGAAACGTTCGCCGGGTCAGCTAGTACCTACCTATCAAATTAATGAAACTCACTTAGTGGCAGCTTGCTTATATGTTCGTTTAACCTTTTGCTTTTGAAATAATTCTTCTCCACCCTTGGTACGCATTTTATGTACTAATAAACGAAATGCTGGACCCTTATCCTCTGCCAAACAAAATAGGTATGTGTAAGTACCCCTATAATATTTTGTTAGTAGGGTCATAGAATGTAAACTGGTTTCAGCAAGGTAAAGTCTCACGCCATCCTCATCTAGAGGGCTAGCACAGCCAGCGTTGACTTCAGTCGATATAATCATTTATTCGCATTTGGTCGGATTCGCAAATGGTCGGATTCTCATTTCGTCGTAATACAGTTAAGAAGATAAACGGTTATCTAGTAATTAAATTAATTTATTAATAAAAAAATCTAACTTACAAATCTTTCATCTGTATAATATTAGTATAGAAGTGTAGAGTAGTAGCTAAATTAACCTAACGTACATAAACGCTGCAAACATTATTGCTAATGCTAATACTAATTTTATTGCTTATGCAGTCTGATATGATTTCTTCGATTTGAACATCTTTTTGAACGTCATTTGGACGAAATTTTTTCATTAAACAATGCAACTGAATACGTTTAAGCTTTGCATCATAAAAGGCAGCTTCTCCCTTAAGTAACGACAAAAATAAATGCAACGTTGGTTTTTTCGGAATCTTCTAATAACCTTCAATGGCATTTGTGACAAAAAAAGCGACAAGTTCAAAAGCAGTAATGAGCTATGTATTTTACAATTAGGTAATGTTTATGTTGTTATCTGTACAGAATCCGACCATTTGCGAATCCGACCAAATGCGAATAAATGGATATAATCAATGATACCTTGGCAGAAAATTAAAAAAGGTGTGGTAAATGGGTCTCGTGGTTGGTCAAGTCCAATCGACGTTATCGATTTATCGATGCGAACGAGGCTCTGGCGCAAAAAGTTACCAACACCTATCACATGGGACTTAATAATTGGCGAAATGTGGGCATTTAATGGGCCTTATGTACATACTTATGTATTTTGGTAATACGAGTAAGAGATTACACCATAGCTATCGTTATTACAAGTATTTGTATATACAAAAGCATGTAGGGAGTCACGAGTAGCCAGAATGTACATATCACAAAGTAATTATGTGTACAAACCTGCATACAATTTTGTATGTAGTTATGCATAAATAGTACATTTGTGCTCTTATTATCGAACTGAGTAAAATAAAATTAGCACTTACTGTTATGTTCAGCAACCTGCGACAAATACTTTGAACAAATCTCGATCATATCTACAAAGAAAAAGCTTTATTAATTTATCTAATAATAATATTGTGCAGAATTTAAATGGTTATATATACTACCCAATATCACTTGTTATGTTAATCGGAGTAACAGGAGCGCCTATAATTCTGCATTATATTAACGAAATAAACTAAATGTAATATATCCTTACGTATTCAACTGTAAATAATAATTACCTTTCATATATTTTGCAAGATTTTCAGGCGTGTCTGGTTTGCTGCACTCATCAAGATCTTTTAAAAGTTGGCCGGCTAATGTTGAATTGTAGTCTGTGGGAACTAAGTCTAATGCCCGCTTCAATCTGCAGAAGAGATACTAGCTAGTCACGTTGTCGCTGGTGACTATGTTTCGAGCTTGTCACCAGCAGGAGGAAGTGGAACGTGGCCGCATCTTCTGCCAGCTGATTATATGCTAGCAGATAATCTGCTGGCAGGAGAGCGTATCCTGCTCCCGAAGGTGTGGCTCATCGACAGTGTGGACAGCTTTGGTTTCCTAGGATAGAAAACAACGGAGTCAATTACCGCTCTTTGGGAAACCAACATACATATACAAAGTCCTGTATAGTAACGACATTCAATGCTCTGTTACGGCCGCTATATATGAATGACAGCACTGCTATCCTAGGAAGCCAAGAAAGGTGTTTCTCTTCTCGAGATCTTGACAGCTAAGTAAGACATAGGAATGTATCTTACTCCTCAGCTCCTTCGCTGTATGTTTGTGTGAACTTGCCGTGCTGCAGTAGTTGTGCAGTGCCTTTTTTATTCATTGCAGCCGTCAGGACCATAAAAGCTTCCAACATGGGCCCTAATCACACAACTTGTATTTTGTCAAATAGAAAAACTTTCACTGATAATATTACAGCAGCTGCCAACAAGAGTTAACGATCTACCCGTGATCTCGGTTGGTGATGTTCAATCGAAACGTCAGGGAACCACAAGGTATCGTATAGATTTTTGTTAATACCCCGATTAGATTCTGTCAGTGAAAGAACCGTTGAAAATAATTAAGTAAGTATATTTTTTATTAATTTTAAAGTTTTACTTTACTTGCCTTTGAAATTCATCCACGCTGGATTCGCTGCAAGATAATAAGAAAAAAGTTATTAATTAGTTATTATTCAATCTTATCAGATTCCAAATTCTTGGGACAAAGACTTCAACAATACCGTAACATCCATTGGTTGTTGTGAAATATTGCATAGCGACAGAACCGAATTTTCAGTTGTTACAATCAGTGGCGGCCTTAGGGGGGGGGGGGCGAACGGGGCAATCGCCCGGGGCCTCGCGCTTGCAGGGGCCTCGCGCAACGATCCAAACAAAAACAAAAAAAAATATAGCTTTTTTTCAAGTTTTCATTTTATTCTTAATTATAAACTTAAGACTAACGGGTCTTTTACGCGATTATTGAGATATATACATACCTCTTTATTACCTTTGGCTTTTCTCGATGTCAAAGTAACAGTGAGAGAGAGTGGTTCTCTCGGACACACTGTGTACCGCAAACCCACACACACGGACAAGTACCTGAATGCCGGTTCACATCATCATCCGCGACACTTGAGATCCGTTGCGGTGTCGCTGGTAAGTCGAGCCTATGATCTTTGCGACCCTGAACACTTACAGAAAGAGCTCGCTCATGTTCAGGAAGTGTTGAAGCAGAACGGGTATCAGGGACATACACAACACCGTGAAAGGAACAACCCTTGGGAGTAAGCAGAGCACCAGCATTTATGCCGTACGTGAAAGGAGTGACGGACAAAATTGGAACAGTAATACAAAGATACTCCATTAAGACTGTATATAGGCCACACTCCAAAGTCGTAAACCACCTGCGAACCCCTAAAGATACCATTCCTCTACAGACACCGGGTGTTTATAAGGTAGACTGCAGCTGTGGTAGTTCATACATCGGACAGACCAAACGTACTATCGCTGAGAGGGTCAAAGAACACATCACAGCTGTAAAAAACCGCCAAATATACAAGTCTGCGATTGCCGAGCATTTGTTGGAATCGGGTCCCAACCACTGGATTGAACTCCACAAGCCACAAGTCCTATCCACTGACGGACACTATTACTCCAGGATAGTGCGGGAAGCCGTCGAAATAAAAAAGTATCCCAACTTTAACCGGGAAGATGGATATCGACTATCTACGTCGTGGAATCCGGTGATCAGCAAATGTACTCGCCACCTCACCGAACGCCCGTCTCTGTTACGCACGCAGAAGGTATTTCCAGTGGCGCCCGGCAAACTTTGGCCTTCTTCGGGGGCTTGGTCAGGATGAGAATCTCGCGTCGGTGGGGTAGGGTTTTATCCCGCGTCGGTGAGTGAATCTGGATCGCGACCCTTCTAGCCTACTTCTGTAAGGATGGCGGGCGACTATCCCGTCGTCCTCAGGCCCCGATCGATGGTCTTGGGTGTAGATGAGTTTTCGGCGCCCTCGCCGCTGACTTCAGAACTCGGCGGGGAGGGTACGCTCCCTGTCCGTCTCGGCCGCCTCTCGAGCATGACCTGCCCGCAGAAGGACACGGCCGCGTTCCTCCCGCTCCTGCTGCAGACCATGACTTTAAGCATGGTCTCCAGCGAGAGTATATCCACGCCCAGACCACTTTCAAGAAAGAGAAAGGTCCTCACCGTATGTCCCGGGGTACGGAGTCGGATTATGGCCTTAAGCGCCCTAGTATGGGCGGCCAGATTGACGGCTAACCCCTCCATGAGACTTGGAAGCAAGAGACTTTGCGTCATTGTTTCAATGGCTCAAGGGGGGTTCGGAAGCGGGAGACTACCGGGAACCACCACCATCGCAGCGGTAGGACCGATCATGGACGAGTGGCTGTACAGGCGGCACGGTGACCGATCCATCATGAGGTCACGCTCCAGTGTCAACACTGCGAGGAGTCCGGCGAAGGCACCGCACTCCACACGCTTGTGGAGCGCTAAGCGTGGACGAGTCAGCGCTGGGACCTCGTTGTGCGTCTAGGCGTGAATACCCTCTCAGTGGAAACCATGCTATGAGCCTTGGTCTCCAGCGGGAGTAGCTGGAACGTGACCGTGTGATTCTTCGAGCACGTCATGCTCGCGAAGGTGGCGGCCGAGAGGGAGAGGGAGCGTACCCTCCCTGCTGTCCGAAGTCGGTGGCCAGGGTGCCGCAGACTCAATTACGGTCAGCTGCAGTGCTGAAGCCCCGCAGAACGCACATTTACTCACCGACTCTGGATAAAACCCGACCCCAATGATGCGGGATCAAACCCCACCCCAATGATGCGGGATCAAACCCCACCCAACCCCAGAAAGAGGCCACGTAGTTGACCAAAGTCCGCCGGCGCCACAGGGAATATTTTCGAGTGCGTACCTGGGGCGCCCAGCAATGGACGTAGGGCCGAGGCATTGGGCCGCGGTATAAAAAAAGAGGCCTCGCAAAGACCTGCCGCCCGGGGCCTCGCAATGGGTAAGGCCGCCGCTGGTTACAATATTCAACGAGTTCTAATAATTTATGTTGAGTGATGTACATGGTTAAGTTTAAGACGTAAGTTAGTTACGATATTCCTTGGGTTGGACGTGAACCACCGCTGCGGGAGTATCCGATGGTACAAGTCCACCCCAATGCCTATCGTTTTTAAAAAAATATTTGAAAAATTTAGCAAACTTACATTTGCTTATAAAATACAGTCCTACTTACGAGCCAATAAGTCACGAGCAACGCGGCCGCCGCCGCCGCCACCTCTTCCCTGAAAATTATTAGAAATTAAATCTTGTTTAAGTCATTATTTAAATACAATTACTATTAGAACCCATCTTTCTTCTCCCATCTGATACAAATGAACACGACCGAAATCAGCAAAAAGCTTAGAAAGAGAAGTTTCCGTACTTATCTTTAAACAAATATATCCTCGAAAAAGAATTGGAAATTTCAAATCATCAGATATGGAAAAAGAGGAAAGATTCTAATACAAAGTTTTGAAAATATAATTACCTTTTTGGTGCCGTGTTCAGTTGTAAAAGATACACAATTGTCATTTCAAAGTACATTTATTTTAAATTTTTTGGCAAATTACATTTTAAATGTTTATTTTTCAATTTTTATATTGAAACCTATATTATATTCACACGCATTTGAACATCTTATCTTTAAATTAGGGTTCAAGTGATAGCTGTAGATTCAGGTCTATTAACAAAACTAGACTCAAGAACTGTTTCCGTATCATCTCCGAAAGTTATTAGCAGCCAATTATTGATGTTAACAATGATCAGGACGTGTATTTCCTATTAAAGAAAAGATAATAATTTGAATGCAGCATGACGAGGATTCCAGGCCAATGTGTCCTATGTGTTTCATTAAGAATTTAATTTAATCTATATATATAATACGCCAGTGAAGCCGCTTCTCCTCCTAAACTAAGAGTCGCACAGTCAAGTGTGGCACACCGTTGGAAAGGTCGTGGTCTCAAGTGGTGCGATAAGATTAGAAATTTGACAAAAAGTTAATTTTAACATGATTTAAACTGGATTTATTACTTGCGCAGTTTGCGCTACGGGTTGCTAGTTATTAAATATTATAGGTCCTACTCTATACAAGTGAATTATATACTAAAAATATTTACATTACAAAATATCGTTTAAAAAATCCTCCGCGTCATTGCCGACTGGGAAGGTTCCCAGAATGCTGGCTGTGTTGCCACGTTGGATGGCAATACTTATTCTTAGGGCCAGAAAATAGCCAGCCTTCTGGTCCTGAGAAGCATCGATTAGGCGTTTAGCAATGTCTCCATAAAAATATTTGTATAAACCTTTCGTTTTTTGGGATTATATTATAAAACATTTATACCGTAAGAAATTATAGTGTACAGTGTACTTACATCACCCATCATATCCAAAAAATCATCAGCAAACCTATCGCCGTTCGTAACATCTGGAAAGAAAAGACAGAAGTTATCTATTACTTATTGGTGGCTTAAATTATACCTTTTCAAACGGAATAGAGGCCGTACCTTCATCCTATTTAGTATCGGATGGCTTTGGAGTAACAGGAGCAGATGTCGGAGCTGAACTGGGTGCGGATGTTGCTGTTGAAGATGTCGCTACTGAAGCAGCAGGTGAAACTCCTGAAGCGGGAGTACCTCTCTTCGAGGGTTTGGCTTCAGCCGAAGTCTTGGCTACATCACTTGGTGCCGCCGAAATTGAGACATCGTTGCCAGAACTTTTAGGTGTCATACGAGTTAATGACGCACTAGCTGAACCATGTCCCGACTGTATACCCTCCAACTCCTCCCACTGTGCTAATTCTTCTCACAAAAAAATACAATATTAAATACTCTGTCTATAGTATATAGTATTTTAATTACGCTTCCGAGAAAATTGTCGTTTCTAGAACACTGTATTCCTTAAATTACATGATACATTTTTTTTTATTTAGGTTATGAACAATATTATGGATGCAGAGTTGTAAAGCAACAGGTCCCTACAGTCTACACAAAATCATAACTTTGGTTGATTTTATGTAAAAAACGAACTACCACATGAGATGGACTTTTCCTATACTTGACCATTTTTCTCGGACGCGAATAATCAAGTGAAAAGTCGTCACCATTTTGAATATTTTTGAAAACTTTGACTTGCGATATATAATATAGGGCCACGACTTTTTCCAAAACAATTTATACTTATTTCAAGCTAGTGACATCTGTTCACAGAATCCTTGTAGCCTAAAGTCACTAACCATCGTCTTCATCAAAGTCCATCATCAACATTCGGTCGTCGGATTCTGAAAGTATTTCATCAATCCAAACGGCAATCTGTAAATCAAAACCAACGTGTATGTATCCCGTTTCTATGTTTTTTTTCACTAGCGGCCCGCGGCTAGTATTTTTTTTATAACTTTTGATCATTCCGAACTTGCCCTTAAACAAACATTAAAACAACCGACCAAGTGCGGGTGCGCACCGAGGGGTTCTGTATAAACTTAAAAAATTATGCTTTTTGCAATTTTTCTTTTGTGTGCAAGACGTTACTTCGTACCAAATTTGAAGATTCTAAGATCACGGTAAGTAGCATAAACGGCTGTAACTTTTGAAGGTTTGCACGAATAATGTCCAATAATAAAAATGTCCTACAATAAAAATGTCCAATAATAAAAAAGGCCATTAATACAAATGTCCAATTAAATAAAAGTCAAATAATAATTATGTCCAATTAAAAATATCCAATACCTAAACGGAGAAACCGTGTAGTTTCCTTTAAAGCCATGCGTTTGCTTCTTCGAATCTTAAATATTATAATTAGATAGAAATTTTACCCACAAAAACATATTGCATACGCCTTGTTAGGGAGGCCGTGGGTTCAAGTCCCGCCTATAAAATTTCAGATTTTGTGATTTATAATTTATTTTTACCGCCGCAATTGCCGTAAAAGGTTCGCCCTCACTGGGGGTGAATGCCACTAGGCCGCGGACGCAACACGGCTTCTCGCCACACTTTGTGGCAGCCAGAACTATACCAACTGTATCTAGGTTAAAAATAATAAGACCAGTTTATAATAATTAGGGATTGTATTACCTAATTAAATAATGAAAAAATAAATGTACTTTATATTTTATCATTATGCTATAAATAGCAAATAGAATGTAATCACAACGTTTATAAATAGGCATCTGAACACAAGTGACCAGTATCTAAAAAGATAAATACACACCTATGATACTTGCTATATTGGACATTAACTTAGTTTGTCATTTTTCTGGTTGGCCATTTTTATATCTGGCCGAATTTCTAGTTAGACTTTTCTATATTTGGTAGCTTTTACAGTTTGACGTATTTATATTTGGACATATTTCAGATTAGGCGTTTCTCTAGTTGGGTATTATTATGTGATTGTACATTTTTCTTTTTGGACATTATTCGTGCAAACCCTTTTGAATACGTTGGCATAGAAGATTGATATTTTCGCAGCTCCAAAGAGCAGTAGACTTATAAATAAATATTTTTTGCCATTCTCATACTACGTCATCTAGGCCAAATTAAGCTAAATATGAGCCTGTGCTATGGGATCTAGACGACTGATAAACATACTTGTATATTTCTATATACATACATATTATACTTACTTTGACTGCTTCGGTGGCGTGGTCGGTAATGCATCGGCTTTCGACTCCGGAGTCTCGGGTTCGATCTCCGGGTCGAATCAAATATTTGTGTGGTCCACAAATGTTTGTTTCGGAATTTGGGTGTTTTCTATGTATATTATGTATGTATTTAGAAATATGTGTATGTTTATCAGTTGTCTAGATCCCATAACACAAGCTTATAGCTTAGTTTGGGCTAGATGACTTTATGTGCGGCTACAAGCTAGGCCGGAAAGATTCTATGCTTTCTAAAAATAATAGTTACCTTATCAGCCATCTCCATCATAAACTTGGCTTTAGGAGCAGTATTTCTCCTTGAAGGCATCCTCATTCGCATGTGGCCACACATCTCTTTCAATATAATGTTGGACAATCGTAACATTCTGTTGTACAAAATGCAACGTAAGTAGAATAACTTATTAAAATAATCCGAAGCCAGCAAATACTACCATGTAGGCGGGATTCGACCATAGTGTTGTGGCGAGTAGGCAACTAAACGAAGCACCTCCGACGTCATATATACGAGACGTCTAGATCATACGAGAAGGCGGTTCTAATCCCTTCTACAAGCTTTTACCAGTTTCCATCTGCGCATACGCCATAAGCAACACCTCCATATAATTAAACTAGCCAATTAGGTATAAGAATAAACTATAAGTACCTACTACAAATGCATAGTCTTTTGTTTAGATTTTACGGCCATTTAAACCTGTGTCAAGCCGAGGACATACTTGTATGATATAAATACGAATACATTTCGATAATAAAATTATTCACATACTGTTACTACTACTATTAACAGGTATTAAAACCATTACATTGTAGATTTTTCCGCTCTACTCTTTGATATTCTATGTGCAAAGGACCTAATGTTACCTAATACATGTCAAAAACAAATGTTTCAAATACATAGTAACAAAATGCAAGTAATTAAAGTGATAAGAGAAGAATATTAATTAATCCGACCGCTCTCTCTACACAGAGGTATTCGTAGATACTTCTACGACGTAGCACCTAATCGTAACTTGCAATTGTTCATGCTAAGTCGATCATAAAAGGACCGCGTTGAACTAATTTAATGTCTTTTCGAAAAGATGTAATCATAGAAGAGTATAATGTAAAATCATAGAATCAAAGAAGAGTTGTGGTCGAAAGGTGTCGTGTATAGAGGTTATCGCGGCACGTTACCTAACGCAAAGTATCACACCACAACCGTGTAAACAACAGACAGTGGGGTGTTCATATTATTAGATATAATTACATGTATTTTTAGTTTTAAGGTATGTATATATGGGCCGTAGAATAAGTTTAATATAAGACCTGTAACTTATCTTAAGTAGCTAGATAATAAATCGACGGTGGAAAGGCAAAACAAATGAAACGCCACTTTAGTCGAAAATGAGTTTTATATTATACAGTTCGATACTTTTAATTTCTCTATCGATCTGTCTAGGTTAGAAGTAAATCGGAAGCACTTTTTGACGTTTCATTTAAAGTACAAAAGGGGGTATTTTAAAAATACCCTCCCTTTAAACGACCTTTTTATGATATATTTTTTTAACATTGTCAATAAATTAATTTTAAAATATTGTAAGTGACTTTTAAGTTAATGACCGAACCTATTTTTCTACAAAGATCCCATATCATGCAATTAACCCTTCCAAATTAAGTTTTATTTTGGTCTTTCAATGCTTTTACCCCGATAAGTTATATCTTAACGTGTCGTAACACGTATTGTTCCTCGAAAGTAAAGTACCAGTCATGGCGTTTCAGTTGTTATTCCCTTCCTACTTTTTAATACGACTGTCGTATCAGTAACTACCGATTAATTGTGAGTAAATGAAAATTGAGTTAATCATTTACTGTGTAATAAATAGCTATAAGTCCTTTATCATCAAAAAAATAATTATGTACACTGACACAATCTTCAAGAAATCTTCAACAATTTCATGAAGGAGATACCTATCGAAATAAACAATATCATTACCTAAATCCCTTTCCTTTAAATTGCACAACATTTAAACTTCGATCTAAAAATATAACAGACATCGTACATAAAAGTAAGTTGTATCTTTCATATTGTTTATTTTTCATCGAAGTGAATTGAAACATTTATCCTTCTATGTTTTTAATTTAGTTTGGTATTTAAAATAATTTTTCCCTCCCATTTTTACGGAGATATGGTGAATGAATTAACTTGTCCTTTCAAGTTTCTTTTCTTGAAGGCCTATGAAGTGTTTTTCCCTGCTTACTCAAAATGTCATATACATGAAACGCCACGTTTTTCTAAATTGATTGACTTTAATTAATTTATATTAAATACAAACTGTACAGCACAAGAAATTGAACCTACTGTCAAAATTTGAAAAAAATCCTTTATTAAAAAAAGAAGTTATGATCATTTTTGTTAAAATTTAAACTTTAAACAGCTCTGCTGAACAATTGGCCAAATGGCGTTTCAATCGTTTCTCCTTTCCACCGTCGAAATAATTTAAAAAAAAAATCAGACCACTTGCCTTTTTTCAGCTGAGCATTTATTTATTTACCCGACTACCAAAGAAGGGTTAAAGATTTTATTATTTTTAACTTAATTGTAATCTTTGGAAATGTACATTAACTTAAACTTTCAAGTTATACAGGGTTACCTGGTAAGTCGTGCGAACTTCGTTCAGGGGTGGTAGTTCCCACCATTTCTAAAAAAATTCACCTTGGACCCTGCCCCTCAACCTAACCCTTTTCAAGTTATAAGGCTTTGAAGATTTTTTAGAAAACATGCCGATTCTTTTTCGTTTATTTTTGTTCTAATTTTTATTTTTATACGATTTTTGTGTAGCAGACTAGTTTTTTCATCATTATGAAAAATGAAATTAGAGTTACCTCAACTAAATGTGTCGTAGATAGAAGATTGGTAGTTATAGCATAAATAAAAAATCAGTACAAATCAAACTTCAACCAGCAATAGTAAAAAAAAACGGACACCTAGGCTGCAGACACGCTTCAAAATATCTACGTTTCATTAACTATTCAACAAGGTATAACAAGCTAGGCTACTATTGAAGGTCTTGGATAAAAACTTTGATAAAAGCTACCCAGGCAGTAGAACAAAAGCATTCCGTTAGGTATACTGCCTATATTGTCCTCCAAGCGTTGACCCTGCTTGTAAACTGGACTCTGATTTGTGCTTGTGATTTGGAACTGTTGAAGATGCCTTAACTGTTGCTTGACCTTCACGAACGAGGAATATGCTGATGTGTAGATCTGTTATGGGTACCGTGATTGTGTATCCACACATACTCGTGCTGAATACATATTGCGTTTTATAAATCGCAGTGCATCAGATCATGCTGTTTTCGACAGAGTTTACCAGCGACTCAGAGAGACTGGCTGTATTTCAAGGCGACGATCAGACTTGGGTAGACCAAGAGTATCTGATAATGACGCAGATACGTTGAAAAATAGTGAACTAGTACGGTTTAGATCGGATCCTACAGTTGCAAGTTGTGGTGAAAAGTGTACTTAGAAACAGAATGCGAGTGTGTGTGCCATACAGAGGTGAATATATTAAACACGAAAGATAAAATAAAATACATTTGTTGTACATACCTATTTGAATTGTTTTATTTTATTTTGTAACCTAATTGATCAATTTTGCGGTAATTTTTACTACTACTTTTAAGACTTTTTTTATCAAAGATTATTCCAAGACTTCCAATACCAGCGTAGCTTGTTATAACTGGGTGAATAGCTAATGAAACGTCATAGTTTTTTTTTTACTATTGCTGGTTGAAGTTTGATTTGTACTGATTTTTTATTGATGCTATAACTATCAATCGTCTATCTACGACCCCATTTAGTTGAGGTAACTCTAATTTTATTTTTCATAATGATGAAGAAACTAATCTGCTACACAAAAATCGTATAAAAATAAAAATTAGAACAAAAATAGACAAAAAATCGGCATTTTTTCAAAAAATCTTCAAAGCCCTAAAACTTGAAAAGGGTTAGGTTGGGGGGCAGGGGTCCAAGGTGAAATTTGTCAGAAATGGTGGGAACTACCACCCCTGAACGGGGTTCGCACAACTTACCAGGTAACCCTGTATATGTACATATAGTGAATCGATCTTACCCATCAGCAAGTGCAAAGCGGGTAGGTATCGACAGGCGTTGCTGGATGCCTCTTGCAAGAACAACAGTAGCATTTCGCGCCCACATGAACCGCTTGTCGGTACACATTGCGAGAATATCCCGTTTAATAGAGCTTACTCGATCGGCTCTGAAAATACAGGCACTTCTCTTTGGGACAAATGGTTTATTCGACAAATATGACGATCGACTAATTAAAACCAATGACGTCGCAGAAAATTACAAAACATTAACATTTTCTGCGATATCATTGGTTTAAATTAGTCGATCAATATTATGTCGACACTGTCATGCTTCTGGGGTTGAAAGTCTTACGCTATTTCTAGATGTAACAATTTTTATATAGCAAATACCGGACGGCCGCGGTTTTGCCCGCGTGAAAGCAAATTATAGCTTACAACCTTCCTCAAAAATTTGGAATGACAACTGGGACCGACGACGGCTTAACGTGCTCTACGAGGCATGGAGAGGTCTCAATTTCTAGAGAAATGGTCACCCATCCTAAGGCCAACCTGGCTAAATGTTGCTTAACCTCTGCAATGTGTTTACGACACGAGCCCCTCTACAAGCCAAACATCACTATAATAAAGTACAAATTTCCATGTTATATGGTAGTATATTCTGAATGGTCCTCAAAAACTGAAATTCGTAAAAATTGCACTACTTACGCGACCTGCTTCTTCTTTGTTCTGCGTAAATTGACAAAATATTGGTAGGCTTGATCCGGTTTAAAGGGCTCATCTGCATCTAACATGGTGCGTAGTCGAGCAATCTGATAACAAAAATAGGTATTATAGTACATACACAATCATAAGCATGCAGGCTGCGAATATCAGCCTGTAAAGACGAATACACTGCCACGTTATTTTAGATTGAGGCTTTAAAGTCAGACTTTATGGTCGCTAGTTTAAAAATAACAGTCCAATTCAGACGGCATCTTCATAATGGGAATAATAATGGGTACTTATTGGCCGACCAGTCGAGTCGTTGTCTCGTTGTAGTCGTAAGTTGAAAAATCTACGGTGTTTGTAAATTATCAATATACCTACCTATTCGGTAGTTGTGTCAGAGCAGGATAATTGTATTTTGAAACCACTAACCGTTTCTGGGGGTAAAGTTTCCGCATAATCTCGCCATAAGCTTAAGACAGCGCGCCGTGGAGGTTTAGCCATACGATCTAGTCGGTCGGTGAGCACCGCACCGTGACGCTTAAGGCATTTTGCTTGTGCTCTCATAGCTTGTCTTGGGAGCTTTACATCGGTTGCTTTTATGTACCTGATGGTAAACAACTGATAATCACTGAATTTGCATGTGAGATGATTTACGTAGTTAAACGTTGTACTAAATAACTTATTGAGCAATGACTTGCATTGTATAAAAAATCTACTTATCTTTATCTATTATCCAAATAAGGTTGATACAATATTATAATCAAATGGAGACCCTGCAGGCCTTGTTTAAAACTAAAGAATTTGACCGTACATTCCTGCTGCAAATACTTAGTTAATTAAAGACTAGAGTGTGCGCTTAAGACCGTACGGCAGAAGTGAAACTTCATTGGCCAATCCCAATCAATTTATATTATGTATAGTAAATAATATTTATTTTAGAATATGGGAAAGTCAAAGTTCTCAGAAAATAAAAGGTAGGTTATTTTTTTATTATATTACACATACATATATTTATATATACGCATATAATATAAACATGAGGTGACTTACCTGTACGATCGAATCCCTTTATATAATACTAGTGGTCGCCCGCGACTTCGTCCGCGTGGTAATTTGGATTTTTTCCCGTTCCCGTAGTATCGCGCACTCGGTTTGTCATCGTAGCTTCCTACTTACTTGACACTTATTGTCATATTTTGAACAATTCACACAATATCTTTATAAATTGTAGCATATGTGTTGTATAAGCTATATTATTGTAAAGTTTCATTAAAATCCATTCAGTAGTTTTTACGTGAAAGCGTAACAAACATCCATCCATCCATACATACATACATACATACATACTAACAAACTTTCGCGTTTATAATATTAAGTAGGGGGATCAATAACAATAATTGTGTAACGGTTATTGGTTATAATTTTTTTTTCAATATATATTATTTTTTCAAAATATATTATTTAAATAAATACACACACTAACCTCACAATGCAAAACAGATAGTTGTTAAAATAATAATTATCATTACGTATAAATTATAACTATTAATTTAATAAACACAATTAAGATGTAAGAATTGATCATACGAAATACAGCGATACAACTGCGAAGAGCAGCTGACTATCTTTCTCGCTCGGGTACACTCGGCGGTCCCGAGTTCACCCGATCGAGCATTTCACCTCAGAGCATGACGGATCAGCCTAAGTTACTACCCACGAAAAATCTCCTTTAGGGCCCATCACGTCCACTCTATCAAAATGTCCACCATATCAAAATGTCCACTGTATCGAAATGTCCACTGTACCAAAATGTCTACTGTATCGAAATGTCCACTGTACCAAAATGTCTACTGTATCGAAATGTCCACTGTACCAAAATGTCTACTGTACCAAAATGTCCGCTGTACCAAACATTTTGTAGTACTTTACAAGCCTTCGGGACCATTACGTTGAATTCCCATTATGTTGAATTCTCTGAAAATTGGATTAACTCTAGATTTGGTTAAATTTTTATAATTTTTCCACCATATCATCTATATCAATATTTGTTGAATTGGATTCAAGTTAATACACAGCTCCCTGCCTCATATAACTTAATAATGTTGATATTTTAATTTTTTCTCGGTTGCCTGTGCAAGTATGTTTAGATTCTCGAATTATTGATTTTTGTCTGCACTAAGAGTAACATGAAATGATGTCCCTGGCCTTTTAACCAAGCTACAGTTAGAAGTTATGTTACCCTTACAGTGCTTAAGGAAAATTATCTATTTAAGACTTAAATTTTAAAAATTACACTATAGTTTATTCTTCTTCATCTTCATCTTCGTGTTAATCCCGGTCGCATCCGGAATCACACGGCATCACAATCGCTTGTACTTGTTTTTTGTAAACAGTATTTATGGCTAATCAAACTCTTATTTGTTAAAAAGTTAAATGTTTAGTTAAATGTTAAATGCTTTTTTCTTTGTGTAAATGTTTAATGTTATTTTAAGTTAAATGTTAAATGTTTTTTTTTGTGTAAACGAATAATACCTACTTTATTCGTGCTGGACATTTTTAATTTATGACATTAATCAATCTGCGATCAATTTGCGACTTGCACATAATGCTATGAATCGACCGTAATACATTAAGTGGTTATTTTGATACAGTGACCATTCTGATACAGTGGACATTTTGATACAGTGGTCTTTTTGATCAGGACATCTTGAAGTGGTCATTATCATACAGTGGACATTTTGATATGGTGGACATTTTGATAGAGTGGACGAGATGGCCCTAAAGGAAAAATCTGTGTGCGGTGTTTCTCGCTCGGGTACACTCGGCTGTCCCGAGTTCACCCGACCGAGCGTTTCACCTCAGAGCATGACGGATCAGCCTAACTTACTACCCACCAAAGTTTTCACTAACGCAAAAATCCGTGGTTTCGTCGCCACAAACGCGTTAAAAAAGTTGGGTGTTTAGTTTAAGGTAGTGGCGGTTAGCTTTATCTTGTGCAATTTCTGTCGATTCGAGTCCTAATCTGATGTATTTACGAGATAAGGTAGGTATTTAAATGTGTAGAACTCAAATACCCAGCTCTAGCTGGTCTCGGTGGAGGTTTAGCAGGTTTCCTAGCCACAGATTTATGTTGACGCCGAAGAATGTGTCCCGCCGATATAGTATGCGCTACCGATGGTGGCGCCGGTGTTGTCTCGTACGGTGCGTATGGAGGGAAACCTGCTGGTGGAGCAAATGAAAAAAATTAAAATACCGACATGTATTAACTATAAACCGCGCAACATCACAATGGGATTGGAGGCCATGTTTTTTCTTTTAGTTCCGCGCAATACGTTTTGTTATCCGTACTTTTCAGCGATTGATGACGTCACGGAATGGTTATTGTGACAAGGTTATATCCCACTCACATCGTGCGCGGCTTATAATTGTATCTAGCTATTTGATCTTGTTATTGTGGTTTCACGCAACCAGTTAGTGATCACGTTCTGTAGTTATATATTTACTTATAACTTGAGAAGAAGGCTTAACCACAGTAAAAATGATAGTCATATTATTAATGCTGTGACTGTGTACTATACTTGAAGTAAATGACCAATTAACATTACTAAATGTCTAACTAAATTATATAGATTGGTTTATAAATGAAAATGACTGTAGACTTTGTGAGCGAGTTATTGTATTTTCGGGGCCCGCAATTGCACCCGCCCTTAGGAGGCTGAAGTTGTAAGTACATACATAACAAGATTAATCGATGATCCATGAGGGACCGAATATATTGCTTGAAGTATGGCTATAAAAAGTGTAAATGCCTAGTCCAGTGAAGGAAGTAGAAAGTGGAAAGTAAAACATACCAACGGGTGGCGCTGCAGTCTCTGGCGCAGCTTCAGCCATTTTGAAGGTTTTCTTCACCTAAATAAACACAGAAACAGTCCTTTAATAGATTTATAAATGGTACTAGTTAGGTATGATGTAGTTATGTTGATGAGTATGACATAGGTCCATTCCAAGTGCTTGCATTTTAAAAAATGACGTCTAATAATATTTTTCGTTTACTCTTTGGTGTAAATTTGTGCCAGAGTTAAGTTTTTTCTATCATAAACTAAGTTAAGTTTAGCAAAGAGGAGACAAGTAAGGTGTGAGTCTCAGAACAACGATGTCCTATACTACGATACATAGAACACTGATAACCGGTCAGAACCCCTAACAACAACTTAGAACTGTTAAATAATTGCGACAATTACGTCGATACCGTGGGGAAGAAAGGTCGTAAAAGCCACTTTTGGCGAAAATGACTTAACAATGCAGTCTTGTTCAGAATTTCGCGCTCTATCGATCTGTATATTTAAAGTTTCAAAAAGTTAATAAAAATGTATTTTACACCCCAGTACTTTTTACATCCTAAACAGTTTTTTTAAATAAAAAATGTCTTAAATCCATTTTAAGTTTATCTTTTTACTAATTTGGGCGTATCACTAATTTTAACAGTTTGGCTGTAACAGTAAATGTCATAATCAACTGGCTTTTACGCCGTTTTGACTTCGCTAGAAATACAATTATTCCTTTTACACCTTTAAATGTTTACGCTACTAGCTTCTTAATTGCTTGCGAATGTTTTACTACATTTCCAATATACCCGTAGGAGTATTGCGATAAAAGGTATCTTATATCTTATTGTAGACTATACTCATTTTTTTTTAATTCCTCGAGATCGCGACCGCTCCCATGTCCATTGCTGTGGGCGTCTCCGGTGACTCCAGAAGGTATTTCCGGTGGCGCCCGGCGGTCTTTGGCCAGCTGTGTGGCCTCTTCGGGGGTTTGATCGGAATGATGTGCTGCGGGGCCTTTGCCCCACAGCACGTAACCCTTCTAGCCTGCTTCTGTAAGGACGGCGGCTATCCCTCCGTCCTCAGGCCCCGATCATGGAGGTTGATGGTCCTGGGCGTAGATGAGTCTGCGGCGCCCTGGCCGCTGACTGCGAAACTCAGCGGGGAGGGTACGCTCCTTTTCCCTCTCGGCCACTTCCTTCGCGAGCATGACTTGCTCGCAGAAGAACACGGCCGCGTTCCACCTACTCGCGCTGGAGACCGTAGTTTCCAGCGAAAGGATATCCACGCCCAGATCCACTACGAGGTCCCGGCGCTGACTCGCCCACGCTGAGCACTCCACCAACGTGTGGAGTGTGGTGTCGTCGTCGGAAACCTCGCAGTGTTGACACCGGGGTGTGACCTCACGATGGATGCGAAACAGATAGCTACCGAAGCATCCATGCCCGGTAACGATCTGCGTCGCACGATACGTGTGGTCACCATGCCGCCTCTGCAGCCACTCGTCCATGATCGGTCTCACCGCCGCGATGACGGTAGTTACCCACTTTGGTTGCACAAGTCGCACCCTCCAAGTCTCCATGAGATCCTGGCGGAGTTGGGACCGCTGCTGGCCCTCGACTTCTCGAGTCGCAGGCCTGTGGTCCCTCCTCAGCGCCTCTTTGTGCCATTGAAACAATGACGCAAGGGCTCTCGGGCTCTTCCAGGTCCCATGGAGGGGTCCCGGCTAAGAGTCATGCAGCCTCTCCGGAGATCGTGCGGTACCCCCGTATGGTTTTGACGGCCAAAGTTCGCAGAGGTCTGTTTAACAGAGCCGCGTTCACCCTGACTGCCAATCTATCCGCCCATACGGGAGCCCCGTATAAGGCCATACTCCGCACGATCCCCGAGACTGTACACTTACTAAAGAGTAACAAACATCCATACATCCTTAGAAACTTTCAGATTTATAATATTCGGGCTAATTAAATCACTTGGTATAAGTGATGGTATTAGTTAAAGCTCTATTATTATTTTAAATTTAGTTAATGTAGTTATTTAAGCCCATAAATAACTTCAGTAAAGTAATATAAATGTAGTCATGCCCTTGCTCCAATACAAAATTTAATTTTATAGGGCGTATCCACTACTTTTTCATAATTTTTACGTCGTAACTCCAAGCTTACTTTTAAATTACACAGTTAATTCTAATTATGCGTTTTTTGCTTTAAAACACATTAAAACTATAATAAATAAATAAATAAAAAATATTTTGCACCATTCTATATGACTTTAAGTCCAAAATTGAAAAAGTTGATAGATTTTTTTTTTCGTTTTTTGCTTCTCCTGAAAAGTTTGTAATTTGGCTTCTACGACCTTTCTTCCCCACGGTATCGACGTCATTAGTCATTCATGGCTACGCGCGCTGTTTGTTTCTCCCGCTTACATTTATTCCAATTAATAAAAAATATGGTGAAATGTGCAGTGCTCACGTGCAAAAATGATTTGCGGAGACAAAACAGAAACAATAACGATATTTCTTTCCATCAGTAATGCCTATTGGCAGTCTGTCGCAACTACATACAAAAAAAAACTATTATGAAACGGGGATAAATTTTAATGGCTCAATATTTGTCTCACTCAATTTCTCTATCTGTCTCGCTCGTTCCTTGATGAAATGTCATGTGTCACTGTCTGTCGGTGTGGACGTCTAATCGTTATTTTCAATTTCAATAATAATGTTTTTCTTTGAATGTAATTAGTGAAATAATTGGGAGAATAACTGAATTTTATTAAAATTTTTGTAAGACCATTCTCTAGAAAAGACTGTTTTATACGTTGTTTATTAAAATCGAATATGAAGTATGTATAGAATGTATAGTAACGTATAGTGTGAAATATGTAGTTTAAAATCTGGAAGAAAGGACGGCACAAAACGGATTTTCATGGCCAGATTTCCTATGGATGAGAACAATAATACCGGAAGATAACAAAATATATAACTACATAGCATGAAAGAATGATGGAAAGACAAATTATCGCTCAAAACATTTGATAAATGTGTTTTTGTGTTCGAACGTGATGTAAAACCTCATCTTCATAACTAGGTAATCGCTGGAATGCGGGCGGTTACATCCAAATAATTAAGACGGAGAACCCTACCTAACCTCTAAAAAATATAATTCAATTTTCAACAATGACGCGAGCCAACGAAGCCGCGAATTGTTCAAGTGTAATTATAAAGATGCAAAGTTGACCTGATTGCTGTCGATCTATAAGCTAAGTATATCAAATGAGTTCTGTTTAGTGTCTTAGCTGCATGTTATAGTTGGTAGAAGCTTGATGATAAAGTTGCGGGGTAGGTTGACTTGTAATTTAAAGCTATTGCTCTGATAATTTACTTGTCAGCACATTGCAATAACCTTTCTAGCTCATTCTCATGATGTTGTACGGATGGATGGAAAGTAACCACCATCCAACCGTGAAAGTAAGTTTGACCCGTTAAAGTGATACTGAATTGAGTAACCTGTTGAGACTAATAGAATTGTAAAGAGACTAAAGAAAGAGAGTGTGAGTGACACACCAGACAGATGCCGGGACGTTGATATCCTTTGTATTGGTTTCATGTAACTTACTTAATTGGGGATGGATTGAGACGTCCTATGTTCATCTAGGCGCCAAGTAAAGAGATGAGGGACGTCCTTAAAGAGTGTTGGGGCCGTCCCTAAAGTAAAGTGAGCGGCTTCCTGTGACGGGGTGTATGTGACCCCCATCAGGACCGCCAGATCAGAGTGAGGAGACGTCCTCAAAGTAGAGTACGGACGGCTTCCTCTGATGTTATGTATTGAATCCACAGCAGGGCCGTCCGACCACTGAGTAGAGTGAAAGAGTTGTACATTAAAGTGTAGACGGCCTCCGATGATCCACCAGGACCGTCTGACCATTGTGTATAGTATAAAGTGAGTATAGTAACTTACTTGCCCTTAGATAAATCATTCCCTGGTTCATTCAATTGTATGCTAAAGAGAAAAGCCTAACCCTTCCTTTTACCTAAAGAAAAGATGAAACCAGGTTTACCATAGTTTAGAATGTAGGATACTTAGACAAGTGACAATGGTTGCTTGAGCTCTAATTTATACTTACAGAAAGGAGAACAAGAGGGACTGTTGGGTGCTATGGACTAAGGATGTATTGGAGGCTCAGATAACCGGATCATCATTACACAATAGAAGCGAAGCAGATTGTAGATTATATAAAACCTTCTAGCCTACTAAAGTGAGTTTTAAATCGACTGGAGATGGCGCCACCATCGCTACTTAATGTGATTTGTATCGATGCGTGAAGTGAAACATTTTAAAAATAAATTAGTGTACATTTCAGGCAGAGAAATAGTGGTCTGTGAACATAGTGCTATCGTATACGGATGTGTGCAATTTCAGTGAGATCTGTGGCGTATTTCGATCAATAAGCGGCTCAAAACATTGCTGTGACGTTATTGGTTTGCGATTTTGGTTGGCGATCTGTGATAAACTTCATAACACGTATAATTAACAATTCAACAAAGTATAATCTTAAACTAACTTAATCTAGCATAAACATTGAAATCGGAAAAAAATAAATAGGCAAAGTGTTTACAATAATTCTTAATAAGTGGGTGTAACGACAAAAATTACCTACATTTTTTCTGCATCACATTTCTACATTATATTTCGTCACCTGATCAGCGCCATCTATCGAGAAATGAGTGAGTGCGGCGGCTGTGGCAAACTTGTCTCGTCAACAGATGTCGCAAAGCGTGCTAAATGCGAAAAATGTCTTGCATTTTACCACAAGGCATGTGTCAACCTGCCCAGGGTAGGTGTGCCGCAGGGTTGGACGTGTCCGGAATGCAAACGTAGCAGCATACACGAAGCAAAATGTGACGGTACTCCGGTGCGATCGACGCAGCATGTGGCGACTCCGCTGAACCAAAGCCCGGTAGGGGACGAGGCCAGCTCGGGGCGGACTGAGTTCCACCTAATTATGGAAGAGATTAGGTCGCTGCGAGGGGACGTCGCGACGTTCATGAGTCGCATGGAGCGGGAATTTTCAACGATTAAAGAGGTCGTCCGGGCATGCGACGCGCGCATCGACAACCTGGAGACGCGTCTATCTGCGTTTGAGGCCAAGGTTTCGGCGCCTGCTCCGGGTGCTGGGTATATTGAGAGTGTCGTCGAGGGCCTACGTCGGGAGCTTAATGACAGGGACCAGGAGCTGTTGGCGAACGACATTGAAATATCTAGCTTGCCTGAACTCAGCGGAGAGAATCCTGTACACCTCGCTCAAGCGATAGGTACCAAGCTTGGTGTGTCCGTGGAGGAGAGAGATATAGTTAGCGCTCAACGAGTCGGTAGGCGCCACCTCTCCGCCACCGACAGCCAGGGCCCCGCTGAGCGACGCACGCGCCCCCTGGTGGTACGATTGGCGCGCCGAGACCTGCGCGACGAGATGCTGAGGAGTGCGCGCGTGCGACGAGGCGCTACTACGCAGGACATCGTTGCGGCTGGACCCCCTGTCCGCTTCTACGTGAACGAGCGCCTCACCAAAACTAACCGGCAAATATTTCGTCTGGCGCGGGTTGCCGCTAGTGATGCTGGGTGGAAGTTCGTTTGGACGCGGCGTGGACAGATACTGGCCTGCAAGAAGTCGGGAGATCGAACCCATCGCATTTGCTCCGAAGCAGATCTGCAAGCGCTTTTTGGACAATTGGAAACAACAGACACTTCTGTGTGATTTTTTTGGATGTTTCATGACCGATACTTACTTGCTGCTACTTATGTACTGTCTACCTGTTGTAATATGTTGTGTTCACTGCTGGATTCTATGTGATATGTACTGCGGTATATATTTTATACCCTACCTTTATTGTGTACCTGCTCGCTACTGTATTCTAAATGCTTTGAACTTTTGTGTTGGCCTAAATTGTTTATCTTGCCCTTATAGTGTAACTGTTGTGTTGTGCGTTCAATGTTGTATTGTCTCAGTTGTATACATTTCTCAGGTCGGTGATGCTACTGCACGTCACATCTGTTGTGTGAGTGGTCTAGGGGGGTCAGTGACTGTTATGCACGTGCCAGTGAGTGTTCACAAAGTGACCCTGTGCACAGTTGTCATACACATACACCACAAATCATCAAAAATAAATTACACTTCACAAAATCAAATACTTAATTCAATATTTACAGAACACAGTTTCACTATTACTGAAGTGTACAGTTTATTCCAGTACAGGCCTTTATATACAGACAATCTATTGAATATTAATATTTACAAACTACACCATAATACAAATGTATGCACAATAGTTACAATATTACTACTTACACTTAAAAACTACACATTAATAAAAATGTTGCTATTTACACCAATACCTAACCCTACGAATATTACTATTTCCAAACTTTACAGAATTTGCAAAGCCTTTACGGTCCACAGTTGTTGTACAGAGATTACTTACAGACTTTTTAGTTTGAATATTTACAGTGGAAGGTATTGCATAATGTCTAACATTTATCAAATTACATGTGAGCATGGAATTATAGTATGTTCTTCCATTGGAGCGCGGGGTGTATTCCTTGAGTCAACTCACAGGATCTGCTTACTAATTATATCTGCGAACAGATGCAGGGTACATATTGGTATTTCCTTTATTTTTGTTAAGGAAACTATTAAATGCTTTTTTACTATTATTATATTCCTATTATTCTCTTTATTAAAATTATTATTACCATTCAATACCATTATACTTAATACTTTATTATACATGAAATGCTTGATAAATGTTCCCCTCTAAATATTTAAAATTTGGACTCCTGAATACTGGATCCTTGTCGACAAAGCATGATGAGTTTAGGGTGGCCATGTTGCGTCACGCGGTGGACGTCATGGCCATAAATGAAACATGGCTGAGGACGGGGCAGGAGGGACGCGCCCCGAAGGTTCAGGGGTATAACTTGAGACATATTCCGCGTCCATTGGACATTCGTGGGGGTCGTGGAGGAGGAGTGGCTTTTTACATAAGGACTGGAGTGAGTGCTCGTACTAGGGAACATCCCATACACCCTAATGTGGAGCAGATGTGGATCAACATAACTGTCTCAGGAAAAAAGTTGCTAGTTGGCAGTGCCTACCGTCCCCCCTGGCTCAGCCTGGATGTATTCCTGGTCAGTATGATGGATAGCATCACTGCTTTGGCTCCCTATGATGGGGTGTTACTTCTGGGTGATTTAAATGTGGACATGTCTGTCAGCGATGATCCAGATACTAGAAAGATGCATCAGTTTCTCACCTGTGTGAACTTGGCTCAACTAGTGGAGACTCCAACACACTTCACTTCCCACTCTTCGACACTCATAGATGTTATATGCACGGATATCAAGATGCACAGTGTTGTGGTGGACCACATCAGTGATCTGGGTCGGCACTCGTTTTTAGTATGTGATGCTACAATAAGAAAATCTAAACCTAAGCCTAGAATAATCACATACAGACCAATTAAGGATGTACTCATGGAGTACTTTGAAGTTGATCTAGCTCTTGTTCCATGGGAGGTAATAGGTGGGTTGCAGGATGTGGATGATATGGTCCAGGCTTTTAACAGTTTCATCACACAGCTTTTTGATTTACATGCTCCCATAACAAGGAAAACATTCAGAAACCGTCCGACGCCTTGGATTACCGATAATATTCGTTTGCTGTTTCATTTGAGAGACAGAGCTAGAAAGAAATACCACAACACCAGGTTGGAACAGCATCACAAACAGTATATAGATCTAAAGCATTTAGCATGCACATCCTTGAGAAGTGAAAAATCTGCTTATTTCAGAATCAATATCAATAGTAAAATCGGTGACCCTAAGTGTTTGTGGCAGAACCTTAAGTCGGACATCATTCCTTCTCATGGGGACCCACACCTACCGGCTCACTTTCGTGACCCCGATGGCATTAACCAGGCATTCTTAGATGTACCTGGTGCATCACATCCCACCATATCCGAACTAACATTCTTCGAACACCACAGGGGAACTTCCTCACAGTTTTGCATGAGCCCTGTTAGCAGTGATGTTGTGTTTCGGATCATCAGGGATATTGGCACGAATGCACAGGGGGTGGACGGGATTGGTCATGAGATGCTATTGATGACCTTACCAACAGCTCTGCAGCCTATAACAGCCATGATCAATGCATCAATAGTGACTAACAAGTTCCCTGAGTTGTGGAAGTGTGCTATAGTGCGACCCATACCCAAAGTTAGCAACCCTCAAACGTTTAAAGATCTCAGGCCCATATCGATTCTCCCCTGTCTTTCTAAGGTGCTGGAGCGTGTGGTATATGTACAGGTGATGGATTACCTGGAGTCCAATGGGCTACTCCCAGAGTTTCAGTCTGGATTCCGGAAGGGGCGTGGTACTGCGACAGCTCTCTCGGATGTCATAGGGGGTATTCTTGAGGCGAGGGATGTTGGAGAGGGCTCGATCCTGGTGCTACTTGACTACTCTCGTGCCTTCGATGCTATCGACACTACACTGCTTCTCTCAAAACTGACATTCTACGGATTTTCAAGTGGAGCGGTGCGGTGGTTCGATAGTTATCTTAATAATAGGTCCCAGTATGTAGAGATCAGTAGCGAGGATGGATCTAGGTTCTGCTCTGGCCCCCGTCTGGTATCCAGAGGGGTGCCCCAGGGTTCTATTCTGGGCCCACTCTTGTACATATTGTATAGTGCTGATATCCAGAACACCTTTGAGAGCTGCAAGTACCACATGTATGCAGACGACCTGCAGATCTATAAGTCCTTTAAACCCGAAGATACTTTAATAGCTGTGCAACAAATAAATGAGGAACTGAAAAGAGTGGCTGGGTGGTCGAAGAGTAACTCGTTGGTGTTGAATCCATCCAAATCCAAGTTTATGGTGCTGGGTTCGAAACATCAGGTTGCCTCAATACTGGCATGGGATCCAGTCATAGTGCTAGGTGGCACTGGGATTGAAAGGGTCGAGTCTGCCACTAACCTAGGTCTCACAATGGACTCTGAGCTTCGTTTCGAGGCGCACATTAGCAAAACTGTAAGCAATTGTTTTTACAGGCTCAAGGTGCTTTATAATATAAGAGAATTCTTGAGTGTTTCACTGCGCAAGCTTTTGGTGGATAGCTTAATATTGTCTAAGTTCAATTATTGTGATACTGTATACGGCCCATGTCTGCTGAGAAGAACAGAAAACTTGATTCAACGAGTTCAGAATGCTTGTGTCCGTTTCTGTGTTGACATCCCAAGGCGAAGCCATATCACACCATACATAAATGATCTTAAAATGCTAAGGATGGCCGCAAGAAGGAAGCTGCATCTGACTGGTTTACTATTTCGTGTGGTAAATACTCAAAAACCGGAATACCTTTATGGTAGACTGAGTTGGAGACACGACAAACTAAGATATAGCAAGAGGACTACTGTAGCCCCTTTGACACTACATAAGTATAGGTCTGCCGCTTTCCGAGGTTGTTTTAGGCATGCAGCCACTAGTTGCTGGAACATTCTTAAACCTCCAATACGCAACCTGAAAAATCGAAGAACATTCAAATTAATGGTGAAAAAACTGTACTTAATGGAACAGCTGGAAACTGTTTTATAACTTACTAAATTGATACTTACCCTTGTTTTTATTTTATCTCTGTTTCCTTGTACCTTTGTGGGTGCATGACTTCGATTTGTTTAGTGATTTTGTATTGATTTAATTTTGTTAATGTATCATATTCTTAAATAATGCCGAGAATGATTGCCGCGTGTCGTGACGTGTCATCTCATCAGTCTGTTATTCTTGTCGGTCTGGGTTGACGGATGACAGTACTGACAGCTGGCAGTTGAGTTGGTCTCGAACGCGAGGCTATGGTACCGGACCTATGAGTTTACCATAGACACGGCTTGTTTGTTTTTTGTTATATATAGACACAAACACACGACATATTATTATAAATATTACATACACTTATTTATTTTACTTGTGTATTTATGTATTTGATTTATTTATTATTTTTCTTGTGTGGTGGCATTTGGCAGCACAATATTGTGTTAATTGTGCTGGGTGAGATACTGCATGGGTGCGCCATTTTCAGTGTCACTGGCCTCCTCTGAAAACCAGCGCTGGCAAATGTGGGTCTGCCCACGTCAGCATAAGCTGAGAGGAGACCAATTTCTACGCAGATGTGGCGTGTACTAGCATACACCTACGATTTTCCTGTCCTTAACCTACTTCTAATATTTTACTTGTGTATTGTTATCGCCATGTCTGTTTAAGAATAAACACATTTTTCTTTTCTTTCTTTTAAATAAAAATTATCATAATGTTACACAGTCACCAATACTACGAGCTGCAGAATAGTGATTGAAGAAGAAATTACAAATATTTTTAATATACATGTAATGTTTTTAAATAAATATTTAATTTCATGAACTTATCATTTTAAAACCCAAACTGAGCCTATACTCCGTTTTTTAATTAAATGTACTGCCTCCGGGAAATTGAACGCTTATTAATTTTTAACATGTAACTTGTATGACGCAGTACTTTAGTTGAAAAATGGAGTATAGCGTCTGCGAAAATATAAAATTATTTAAAAAAAAGTACGTAAAACGTACTGCGTTTATCGGTATCGATAAATGCCACTGCATTTATCGATATCGATATATAAAATAATATTAAGTGGCACATCTCTATTTTTCCCTTATGTTGGCGACTCTGTATGTGTAACATTTGTTAGGTTGGCTACATAACGTTATCCCTGATTTGACATTTTGTAAGATTATTTTGCACTATGGGAGTCTCTTCTTACGTAGTATTGTATTCTCTTTGCCTATTGGCTGCTGTTACCTACCTCATACTTGTCAATGTCATAAAGTCAATATTATCAAACGTTGTTTTGAATGTGGATTTTGTTAAAAAACAAAGATGAAAAAGGCGATAGCAGTAGCTTTGGTGAAATATATGATGAAGATATGATGGATGAAGAACACTTCGATACTATTGACGATAAGGACTTTGATTTGATTGTTGATTTCGTCTCACGAAATCAACAGTTCTATCTGTATTAGAGTGTATCGAAGATAAATTAGAGTTGGTGAAACGCAAAATGAGGCTCTAATCTCAGTTTGGTGGACTTGTAAGTAGTTCCTGCCCAGCGGGAGTTGTATGTGTGCGTTTTAGGGGTTATAGCGTACCTAATTTGCGAACTGAAACGTGACACCATCAGATCATCCAACAAACTATGCTACACTGACCTTTAGATCACCTCTGCGGCACCTGGGTACTTGGACGTGTCTCAAGTATCTTCGTCTCCAAGCCGGCCGGCAGTAGCTTCTACGGAGTCGTTGATGAGTACGAGGACACGACCAAGTCACAATAGGTAAAAGTAAGCGACTCGAAAAATTGTCACGACGACGGTTATGCGGAAAATATTCAAATTGCAAGTGCAACTGCGGTATTAGCAGTCGAGTGTTTTAAGATGAACACAATTCCGTCCGCGAATATAACAATAGTTGTCGAAAGTTCATCAGCTGTCACTGTCTCACTTGCAAATATAGGTATTGCTCATAGATATAGTAGGTATGTAGAGTATAGTATAGTAGTATAGTATGTATGTATGTTAAGGGAGCGAAGCGAGCGCCATCCCAAATCTCTGGTATTGCTATTAATATAATACATATTGCAATGGGTTTATTATAGGTCTTTACTTATGAAATTGCCGTTTGGACTTTGGTCGACAATGACGAATTAAAGGTGATTGTGGAAGCCGATGATACACAATCTACGGCTGAATTAGCAGCAGCTTTCGACGTTAGCGTCAAAACAATATTGGTCCATTTGCGTCAAATTGGCAAGGTAAAAAAGCTTGACAAATGGGTGCCCCACGAACTTAATGATCGCCAGCGCGAAGTACGCGTCGAGATATGCCTTGCATTGCTCAACAGACACAAATGAAGGAATTTTGAACGGCATTATTACTTGCGATGAAAAATGGATGGATCTGTTTGATAACTGCAAGCGCTCAGCTGCGTGCTGAACCAGGATCCAACCAACTTGGTTGGATCCTGGTTCAGCACGTAAACAATGCCCTAAACGAAAACTTACCCCTAGAAAAGTGATTGTCACTGTTTGGTGGTCTAGCGCCGGTGTGATTTATCACAGCTTCTTACCAAACGGGGTGAGCATTACTGCAGATGTGTACTGTGAAGAACTGAACACAATGATGGAGAAGCTGGCACATCTCCAACCAGCATTGGTCAATCGCTCATCTCCGCTGCTCCTGCAGGACAATGCGCGACCTCATACTGCACAGCAAACGGTCTCCAAGTTGCAAGAACTGGGGTTGGAAGCTTTCCGTCATCCGCTATACTCACCAGACCTTGCGCCTACAGACTACTACTTTTTCCAGAATTTGGATAACTTCTTGGCGGGAAAGAAATTCAAAACCCGAGAGGCAGTACAAAATACCTTTGAAGAATTTGTTGCCTCTCGTCCAGCTGCTTTCTTTAAGAAGGGCATCAATAAACTGCCGCTGCGTTGGCAAAGATGCATTGAATACTTCGATTAATACAAATAAAAAATAAATGAAAAAAAAATCGTTAAATTTTTTTCATACAAAACGGCAATTTCATAGGTAAACACCTAAAATAAGGCGCTCCACCATGCACCCCGCGTTGAAACATCGCGAGAGGTTTCTAAACAAGCAAATCAACTATCTGACTGCATGATTGGAGTACATAGCAGATTTTAAAAATAAATTATAAAATAATAAGCGGATTAAACTAAAATCATGTCTAAACTAAGTTATATATGTAGCGTTGCGTTTTAATTATTACGTTGGAATAGGATATACTTTAGTTACAGCGCGTTTATAGAGACCAGTTCACGTTTTAACGATAGCGACCTACTGACTACATTATGACTACATTATCTGAGCCTCTGAACACGTCCGTAATTACTCCTAACGGCCAATTTAAAGGAGAAAGGTTATCCTGTTCAAGCAGTACAACAGTTCCTATTTCTACGGGTTTGTCAGGAGTAGCCCACTTCTGTCTGACTTGCAACGTATGCAAATACTCTAAGTGCCATTTCTTCCAAAAGCATTGCACACGGCCTGTGTAGCAATAAGTTTGATTGTATGGAAATAACAAACAGATTGTGTTATATTGTACCTAGGACGGTGCGACCGAGATACGCTCGGAACATTAGATTATTTCACACTGGTTTATGTAAAACTAATAGTGGAGTCCGAGCGCCTCTTCGTCGTCTTGCTGAAGCATATAACACTCATTTTATTAGATATTTAATATTTTTAGTCTAACTAATGGCAGATTTAATAATCAAGTAATTAATGTGTTGCACAGCGAAGCGTTTGAGCAGGGCAGCACTAATAATTAACATTAGTGATGTGCTGCTCAAATGCTAATGCAGAATGATCTAGTTTATTTAACTCATACCTGATGCTGATGCTGAACCATGATGTGGGTTTTATGCTTGCCTAGTTTTTTTTTGTTTAATATTGTGATAGATATAAAGCATGTAACTGTTTTTTGTCCCAAATAAATAAATAAAATAAAATAAAACGTGATAAAAATGTTTAGCATCTATATTATCTTGACACTGTGCGACGCGGTTGCTTACGAAAACAGACCAACGATGTGGTGACGAATGTACCCATGATAAAGCAATCGTGGAGTCAGAAAAAGCGTATATCCCAGCGATGGGAATGGGAATATGTGCGGCGTAAGTATCTCGTACCGTTTTTATTAATTTAGACATAAGCACCATAGCGCATAATTTTAAGCGAGCGAGCGTAACAATTTATGTTTGCGAGACCTTTGATTTCGCACAAAGTAGGCGAGTGCGAATGCCAGACGGATAGGTACAGTGGGCATATATAACACACCCTAGATCATTTAATGGTAGCGTCGCAAAATGCGACAAGACGTAAAAAATAATTCTAGGAGCACCTATATGATGCGGAATTTGTATAGTGTGAAGCATCGTAAATTCTTGCGCGAGAGCGATATATCTATGGCGTATGTACTCGGGGGCAGGTACGTCCCAGTCGATCTTACTGAGCCACAATTCTTTGATTAACAATTTGGCATACAGTACGACAGGTGCGACTAGTCCGAGTACATCAAATAATCGCGCGACTACAGATAAAATACTTCTCTTAGTACACTTTTCGTTAATCGCGTCCGATGTGAAGTAAAAGTTATCTGCACACGGTTCCCATGAGAGAGCTAGTACCTTAGAGATGTTGCTGTCTACATAAAATTCAAGCGACTTGTGGTGGTTGTCGGGTAGTGAGTCGAGTAGCGTCGGCGAGTTGCTAGACCACTTTATTAAATCAAAATCACCCGATTTGAAAAGTTTTATTAAGTTATGAGATAACTGAGTAGCAACACTCTCGTTAGGTGCGGAATGTACCAAGTCGTCCATGTACATACAAGTCTCTGCTACCTTAGCGGCATCAGGGTAATATGGGGTCATGTCAGTAGCCAGCTGTCGGACGGTGCGCATAGCTATGTACGGGCTTGAACCGAGAATAAATGCTCGACGACAGAAACTGTACGTGCGTATTTCCTCTGACTCGTTAAACCTAAATAAGATACGCAAGTATTTACGCTGATCAACAGGTAAAAACGTAAATAATGTTGTTTTATATCTGCAGTTATTGCAATCGGAAATAATCTAAAATCTAATAATAAGAGAATCAAATCGGCCTGTAGATTGGGCTCGATATGTATATATCATTAAGCGAAACGCCAGTATGCGTTTTAGCGCTCGCATCCAACACAATACGCGGCCTTTTAGTATGAGTACGCGGCATCGGTTTATCAGGGCGGACTACAGCCTGATGTGGTACATAGTAACCATTCGTAGATAATTCACAGTCATCAACAAGACTGAGGTAACCGTTATCTATATAATCATGTATAAGCTATTAGTAGAGTCAGACAGCTCACGGATGTAGAAACTGCCAGCCTGGTTTATTTTAGCTATTTTCACAGTGTCATGTCGTATGGAATTTTACTGTGGGGCAAGGCAGCTGATATAGAGATCATTTTTATACTCCAAAAGCGAGCTATACGTGCGATTTATTAACTGAATGCACGAGTTTCTCATAGAGAAAGATTTAAAGAAATAGGCATTTTAACAGTTGCATCACAATATATATATGCGAATATTATGTTCGTTAAACAGAATATATATTTATACAGTGTGAACAGTGACATACATGCAATAAATACTAGAAATAAGCATAAATTTGTTGGGACGTATTATCGTTTACAGAAGGTTCATGACTCATTTGCAGGATTTGGTGTGCGTTTTTATAACAAAATTCCTCTAAACATTATGAACCTTCCTTTGAATAAATTCAAAGTGGCTGTTAAGACATACCTCCTAAAAAAGGCATATTATACTATTAAAGATTATCTAAACGATACAGAGAAATGGCAATGAGTTGCTTGCTCATCACTGGAGCTACATCCCTATGTAGCATCAAACGAAATGCTTCGTCGTTGCAGATGTTAAATCCTTAGAGTATTACTCCTTGGGACCATTATTCAGTTTCAGTGTTATAAATTTTTGGAAACTAACTTAAAGAGCATAAAAAGAAGTAGGTATACTATTATAGATGTTAGTTGGGGCAATAGAAAAAAGAATTATATCTGGTCTGAAACTAAGCAGAGCTTGTAATACTTTTATGTACCTACCTATAATTATACTTAATAATTACATTCGAAAACCATTCAAATTCTGAACCAAACATTTGACATTTGCAAATTGTACAAATATTTTATTCGACTACTTAGCATCAGGGACCTCTGAGGTCTCACGCATTTAACTATGCATGCACCAACATAATCTAAAATGCATAGAAAACTTAAAAATATAACGATTTTTTTCTAAACTTCTTCTGATTACTACAAGAGATTAATTTTTTATTATTGTGGCATCGTGCATCGTGTATCGGGCTACTTCTGTTTGAAATGTTGTTTTATTGCTGAAACTCACTTATTATTGTTAAATTATTATTATTATGATATTGTAAGGTACTTTGAGATTATTTGTGGCACCTTTAACTAGTATTTGACTTTTTTTGTGAATAACAGAGATTCATAATTTTTAAGTTCACTTGGTCCACACATGGTCACGTACTGCCCTTGCCCTCTTTTTATTGTTGTTACAGAATCATTGTATTTACTGGCGAATAAAAAGAGTAGCCGTGAGTTTTTCTTGCCAGGTTCTTTCCTCACAGGCTCTACCTATTGTCTTGCGAATCTGGCGGTAAATGTAAATGTAGAAGCATTTTCTTTTTTTGACGTTCATAAGTGTTACTTTGTGACCTACATGAATAAAGATATTTTGATTTGATAGTTCTCGCGAATAATCGGCGACTGTCGGAGCTTGCGTTCAAGCGACATAAAGCGGCGATAAGCGGTTGCATGAGAGTTCCCCAATTCCGACGGATCTTTACAGAACGGCAATGCAACAGTATAACGACCCAAGTCATCACGGGTGACTACCTCGGTGGCACAATGGTACTATGTACGGACTGCCACGCTCGAGGTCTCGGGTTCGATTCCCGGGTCTGGTTCGGGCCACCAACCGTCCTTACAGAAGCAGGCTACAGGGGTCACGTGCTGCGGGGCCTCAGCCTCACAGCACGCAACCAGATTCACTCACCGACGCGGGATTTTAATCCCGACCAAACCTCAGAAGAGGCCACACACGTGGCCAAAGTCCGCCGGGCGTCCACTCGAAATACCTTCGGGTGTCACCAGAGAGCCCGCAGCAATGGACATGGGAGCGGCCGCGATCTCGCGGAATTAAAAAAAAAGGAGCATATTTCTAGCGAGATTTCAACGAATTCGTAACCTATTTGACAGCATAATTCGCTCAGTTTTTGACCTACATCAAAGACCTTATATACTTTACCTTAGATCTTTGACCTACATCGATAATTTTAACATTTTTGGCATCCTTTTTGCGCGCCCGTTACATATATAACAATACGGTTTGCTTGCGCGTAAGTCGATCGGTACCTAGTCGGGCGTTCGGTCGTTTTCGGCGCCCCCCATATAATGGCGCCCGGTGCGATCGCACCGCTCGCACCGCCCTAGGGCCGCCCCTGAGCGTTAAATTGTTACGAACAAAAATGTGACGAATATAATATATTGGAATGCGTGATGGAACGAATATAATACTTACGCTATCCAAGAGTAGGTACTTTACTTATAATATTTAAAGTTACTTATCTACAAGTAACTTTAAATATTATTAAGTAAAGTACCTACTCTTGGATAGCGTGCCGAAGCTACGGCAACGCCATCTGTCGGTTGGCGGCGGCAACTCGTGGTCGTTCTTCACACAATAGTAAAATATATGATTCGCATACAAGTCGCTGCAAATTTCTGATTATTATTTTGTTTAACCCAATAAGGAATTATTTTCGTAATATCACAGATATAAGAATACTATAGTAGTACAGATGATGCATCTCATAGTAGGATTTGGGGACGTTTTAAGCTGGCTAATAGGACTGGCGAAATAATGTTAAATAAATTTCTAATAGATGGCAATGTATTGTGTGCGAAAAACACGTAATAGATGGCGGTATATTTTGTGTGCGAAAAATACATAATAGATGGCAGTATTTTACGTTATTCACCCCCATGAATGAACAGTTTCTATTGTCCCGATTATTTCCTAATAGGTGGCAGTATTTTAACTTCTTATCAGAGTTCATTGGACGAATGAAAGACAACTGCATGTAGCGGAGATGCGAATGTTAAGATGGATGTGTGGTGCGACAAGAATGGATAGGGTAAAGAACCAGTATATTAGAGGAAGTTTGAAAGTTGCACCAGTGAACGAAATATTGAGAAGCGAGCGGCTGTCATGGTATGGACATGTTATGAGAAGAGAGGAAAGCAATGTCGTAAGAAAGGTGCAAAGTATGACTGTAGAGGGTTTAAGAAGTAGAGGTAGGCCAAAGAAAAGATGGATGGAATGTGTGAAAGAGGACATGACAAGGAGAGGAGTGACTGATGAGATGTCGTCTGACAGGGATGTGTGGAGGAGAAAGACTTGTTGCGCCGACCCCAAATAATTGGGATAAGGGCAGGTAGATGATCATCATAGTTCATTGGAGAGGAGATTATTATTAGTTATTACCCACATTTGGACTTTTCATTTGTCTTGATAAAATAAAATGGTAATAAGTACCTACTTACATAATAGAAGGTGGAGGAGATTCAATAGTTTTATGATAAACCCATCGTGTCTGAGCTTGTTGATTTTCTTATTTAAACATATAAGTAGGTACTTACCTATAATTATGATGTAAGTAGGTAGGTATACTACGGTTGTGTATTCCCGTATCAGTATTCGCTTAGCATAATAATATTATCATCATTCATTAAAATCTTATTTAATAACTAGCTGTTACTGATTAATTTTTTAGTAGTTGAGCGATATTGTATCTTAAGATAAAATATTATTGAGCGAAGTGAGCGAAGCTTAATCTTTGGCGACTCATGTATTTCGTATGCGGAGATACTCCTCCTAAACGCCTGAACCGATCTCCTTCAAACTTACCACAGTGATAACGTGTGGCGTGATGGTGGTTTAGAACATAAAAAATTTAAAATCGGACATAACAAAAAAAAATCTCATAAATCGTTGTCGTTCGTAAATTTAACACTTCGCTCAGTTTTTTGCAACAGCAGCATGCATACCTACTAGTATCTTAGCCGTGTGCAGCGCCCCTTAGTGAACTCCACTGCGGGTGACGTAACCTACGATAAACTTATTACAGTAATCGGGTCTAGGAATCGAACCGCAAAATTAAGTTTGTTTTTTATTGTATATAGTTTTTGCGTGTGATTTTTGTCTGTCTGTCTGTCTGTCTGTTTGTTCAGGCATCACGCAAAAACTACCGGTTCGATTACGATGAAACTTGGTATAATTATTCTTTAATATTGCCAATGGTAATATTATGAGCCGAACTATAATCAAGTGTGGATTTCAGAATATTTATGCAGAATTCTTTCGCGAAAAATCTGTGTCGAAAGGTAAGTAATACACGAAACATATGAGATATTCTTTCAAATTCATTGTAATTTTTACTACATATTTATTTGTAGGATTACTAATAACACGAAGATCATATAATTATAAATTCAGGGCATAAATTATTCCAAAGCCATCATGTTCAGGAGGTCGTCGAAATCCATGAGAGAACGAGACATCAGTGGAAAAGTATTACCACAGATGAGAGTCAATAATACACCGTACGATGTGAAATTATGTAGAGGTATGTATTAATTATTAAATCAATTAATTGTTGAATAATGTGAAGAAATCTTTATGAAAATTCGATATCGCCCACGGGTTGTGAAGGTCAGATGGCAGTCGCTTCACGGAAAACATCGAAGTTCAGCCGAATCGTAGTTAGACTAGAAAGCCGACCCCAACTGAGTTGGGAAAAGGCTCGGTGAATGATGAATGTGAAGAAATCTATTTTCAGCAACTTTTCAACTATATACATGCAAAACAGAAATGGAAAATGAAGATATACCCTTATCAAAGAAATATAAATAATGAAGGAATAAGTAAGTATTAGTCATTGAAATTAGATTAACACTAAACTGCATTTTTTATGTCGGTATAAAACAACATTAACATATTTTTGCATTATTAATGTTAAATTAGTAATATATACCATTGGTTCAGACTATTTTATAAGAATAGACTATTTTATAAGAATTCTAATTTTATTCATTTAGTTATTTTTTATTTCATCGTTTTTCATCTATAATTATATACGTTTGTATATTTTCGATATGTTCCTAGTATCAAATCGTTATAATATTTACTTACATTCTTCTGACGGCTTTTATCCACTCGTCTCTCTTTTTAATTTCCCAATTTCGCCTCGGAAACGAATAAAAAGTCAATTCCCGATTCCGAGATTGGGAATTTTTACAGCCCACAACACAACAGTACCTCGTACCACCAATTTTTTTTTTAATTGGGTTCGCCAAATTGACGCCGCCCGGTGGTAAGTCGTGACGACGTCTAGCGATTGTGGGCCACTCTCACAGCACACAATACTATAGAGAGTGGCCCTCAACTTGACGACCTACTGATGTGCCTCTTCAAGTGCCTAAAGAGCCCAGGGTATATTTGGGAGGAAACACGTGCACAGGCAGGGCGTTCCTGGCCAGGATCGCTCGGTAGAGAAACGAACGTTTAAAACGTTCGGTTCTCGCGAACATGCTATCCACTGTGTGGGAGTGGCATCTCTGCCCGGCACGAGTTGTTCGGGATCGGAAGGAAGAGGGTGGGATCAGATTGAAGAGATCTTCAGAACACTCGCCGTAGTAAATACGGTAGAATGCGGCCAAGGAAGCTATTGTTCGGCGCTGAGCTAGCGGCTCAATGCTTCCCGTTACCTCCGGACAATCCGGATAGATCGTCGCTGCATAGCGTCGAGAGCGTCCAGTATATACTTCGCGGAGCCGTCCCAGAGGTGAGAGCAGTAATCGACGCAGGGTCTAATCTGCGTCTTGTACCTCTGGTGCGGTGTAAAGAATCGATTGTTTTTTTAGAGAGCACTTTTCAAAGTTTTTAAGATAATTAAAAACCTAAACCGCATAGCTGACCTGAGCTCTAACGTCCGCGTGTTGCCTGAATCGGCCACAACGCCGCATCCAAGAGGCGTGGTCACACTATAAGTTTTGCGTAACTTAAAAAAACAACATGTTAAAACCAAAATATTATGTTTATTGCTTTTCAAAATACTCTCCTTTACATTTTAAACATTTTTTCATGCGATCGAACCATTTTTTAAAACAGGAGGACCACAGATCTGCAGGCATGTTTTCTACGTGCTGATTGAACGCTATCACTGCCTCTTCGGAGTTGGTAAAAGTAAAACCTCTCATCAAATCTTTGATTTTGGGGAAAATACAGAAATCACAGGGTGCTAGGTCGGGGCTATGCGCAGGATGGGTGACGAGTTGTACTTTTTCGGAAGCTAAAATGACTTTGTTTTGTTGGCCGTGTGTGAAGAAGCGTTTTCATGATGTAGGAGAACGCGGCATTTGGGTCGTCTTTCGCCAACTTTTTCTAACACCCTGGGTAAACAAATGGTGGAATACCACTCAGCATTAACACTCTTTTGATCTTCAAGTGGAATTGTACAGATGGGACCCGTATCTGAGAAAAAAAAACGCGATCATTTTTTTACCAACGTTTCTCGCCTGCCTCACTTTTGTTGGCTTGTTCTCATTTTCAAACACCCATTCACAAGATTGCTGTTTTTTTTCGGGTTCAAAACAATAAATCCACGTTTCGTCTCCTGTGACAATGTCATAAACAGCATTAGAATGTCCGTGGTCGTACCTCAGTAGCATCTGTGACCACCATTCCACGCGAGCCCGCTTCTGCTCCGCTGTCAGTTCATGAGGGATCCAACGACAACAAAGTTTCCGAACTTTCAATTCTTCGTGTAAAATTTTCGGGATTTGACTCATACCAATCCCCAATAGTCCTCGAATTGTCTCATAGGTAATCCGCGGGTTTTCTTCAATTAACCGCTTAACAGTAGCTATATTATTTTCGTTGACGGCAGTTGAAGGCCGCCCTTCACGAAATTCGTCATATAAAGAAACTCGAACTCTCTCAAATTCAGCAAACCATCGCCTCACGGTGCTCAAACAAGGTTCTTCTCTCCCAAAAGCATTTTGAAGACGAGCGGCACAGTCTTGCGGAGAGAGAAAACTTTTAAAATCATAAAAAATCTTCGCTCTAAAATCTTTTAGACTTAATTCCATTTTCGTTGCATACGTAGTAACTTTGATTTGTGATAAAAACAATTGACAAATGATTTCCCGCCAATTGTTTTTTTTATTAGGTACTAAGAAGGTTGCAACGTTTAAAAAAATATAAAATTCGAAATTCAAATAGTTCCGATTAGCTAGAAGTGCAAAACTTTTAGTGTGCCCCAAGTAGTTGTACACTATTATATGGCGGGAAAAATAAAGATCGAGTGATTTTACCGATAATTACGTAAAACACTATTTTAACTTTATTAACGAGTACCTACTAGGTACCAACAATTTACGTAGTCTCAAGCGTTATTTAAAAAACAGAATTTAGCAATAATGTAATTGCTTAAATCTGGGAGAAAGAAGAAAAGAAAGAAAAAACGTTTAATTTGTACAAAAAAGATGACACAACACAATTGAAAAGATGTTACACAATTTCGCACAAAATCTAAAGGAAAAAAAAAGTACTTACGAATTAATTAAATTAAAACAAAAAAAGGAGCGGTGCGTGCCAATATAGCGGCGTCAAAATTCACAAAATTACGTGAATTTTAATAAGTACCTAGGTAGAAATTTTATGATATGTATTAAAACTAGTTATTCACCAATGTTACGTGAAATTACTGGCTTCTATCCGTGCTCTGAAGGACCATAACTTATGGGTAGACTTGTAAGTAGTCCCTGCCCAGCGGGAGTTGCATGTGTGCGTTTTGAGGACCCGCGGTCCCAACTCTCCAGGATCTCATGGAGTCATGGAGGGTGCGACTTGAGCAACCCAAGTGGGGTTCCACCATCATCGCGGCGGAGAGGATCGCAAAGGAGGCGGCCGAGAGGGAGAGGGAGCGTACCCTCCCCGCCGAGTTCCGTAGTCAGCGCCGAGGGCGCCGCAAACTCATCTACGCCCAAGACCATCGACCTCCATGATCGGGGCTTGAGGACGGCGGGATCGCCACCCGTCGTCCTTACAGAAGCAGGCTAGAAGGGTTGCGTGCTGCGCCGCTGCGGGGCCTTTGCCCCATAGCACGCATGTCCATGTCAGTGAAACGTGACACCATCAGATCATCCAACAAACTATGCTACACTGACCTGTAGATCACCTCTGCGGCACCTGGGTACTTGGACGTGTCTCGAGGATCTTCGTCTCCAAGCCGGCCGGCAGTAGCTTCTACGGAGTCGTTGACGAGTACGAGGATTAACACGATCAAGTCACAATAGGTAAAAATAAGCGGCTCGAAAAATTGTCACGACGAACGGTTATGCGGAAAATAATCAATTTGCAAGTGAAGTGCAACTGACGAGCGAGCATTTACTCAGCGGTATTAGCGGTCGAGTGTTTTAAGATGAACACAACACAATTGTCCGCGAATGAACCACAGTAGCCAACATCGATGACTTCCGTCCGGTGTAATATAACAATAGTTGTCGGAAGTTCATCAGCTGTCACTGTCTCACATGCAAATATAGGTATTGCTATTAATATAATACATATACTACATACATATTGCTATGGGTTTATATAAGGCGCTCCGCCATCAATTAAAGCCTATAAACGAGTTAAGCTTGAACTAATCACGATTAGTTTCCTTGGTGAATTCAGCCTTTTTTTTTATTCCGCGTGACCGCGGCTGCTCTCCTATGTCCATCGCTGCGGTCGCCTCTGGCACACACGCAGAAGGTAATTCCAGTGGCGCCCGGTGTGGCCTTTTCGGGGGTTTGGCGGAATGAAAATCCCGCGTCGTTGGGTGAATTTGGCCCTTTTTTTCTAGCTTACGCTGAACTCTGTTTCTAGGAACTATACTAAGCTTATATAGCGAATGATGAAATCGACCCTAAGGTATAGAATATTATTGTCATTTGTCCACTTATAATGGATAATGGATCCAATGCCATTTTATCGATAATAAATTGAATGTAAAGTTTTTATTTGTTTCCACAGATAGAATAAAGACTAAGCCGCCTTAACCAGAGTTATTAATTCAACCTTGTAAATGTACTACAAATTGTCGCACAATGTCTTGCAGTTGTAAAAAATCTAAATTATTTTGTATTTCTCTATGTAAATATAACATAAATAACAATTGTCTAAATATTAATGAATAATTGTTTGCCTACATACTTTATGTAAGTATATTTTTATTTAAATTTACTGTTTTTTTAATATAATTATAATCCATTTTATTAATAAAAAAGATTTTATTACTTTTATTTTTATTTAATTTTTTTCATTTAACAATCCATCCTCACTTTCACCATTAGAAAAAGTATAAATTATTACTGAAATAATCATTAAAATGATTTTAAAGATTGTACTCAATACATTTCCACAAATAAGAGTAGAGGGGTAAAAAAAATGGACCAAATATTTGACCGGCAAGATCCGCATTATTAATTTTTGACCTTTTCTTAACTTAAATCCATTGGTGGAATTCGGTCCTCACATTTTGCATACCTACTTACCTCTTACCTCTAGCGCCCGGTCTATTATTCAAGCGTTCGGATCGGATCCATCCACCATCTTTGAGTGACATTGACATTTGACAGTTGCATTTAGCGATCGATTTGCTTTTGCAGAGAATTGCATTTTATTAATTTATTTGTATTGAATAAATGCACAGTGCCCAATGATTTGATTTATATTTAGGTGCCCCTAAAGTGCAGTATGTACAGTGTCACAGAGCACAATATAACTGTGTTTATTTATTAGCAAAAGTGAAGTTACTTACATTTAGTCATTTGTTCGTAGCTTAGTATAGTTGTGTGGCATTGTACAAAAATGGGGGATATGCGAGGTACCTACGTTTCAATATTTTTCTATTAGGTATCGGTCGGTTGAGGTACAAATTTAGCTCTTGCTCTTATTATTGTACCATAACATAGTACAATAAATATGACATGGTAGTAGTAAGTGCGCGCTCAGCTCATCCATTATTAATCCTTTTTTTCTACAAGATAGTAAGACAACGTCACGATGTCATCACCCGCCCGTCAGCCGCCCGTGCTACCCTTTTTTTTTAAATTTTTTTGGGTGGGTTTGACAGGTTAATATACTCAATTCTATTTTCCTTTTAGTAATAACTTCAGCGGAGCGCCATCTGCTTCATACAGCTGAAAGTGGTGCTATGAGGTTTAGAGTGAATATACCACTCCCTGGTCTTGGCCCTGCACTGACATTTACTGCGAAACAGAAGCCATTTCTTGAGCTTTATAAGGTACAAAGAATTACCGATTTTTCTGTAACTTTCATAATAGGACCGGCGATAACTTATATTGGTTAAATTTACAAAGATATATTTTTGATCATCAAATTAGGCTCTAGCACACTTTAAAGTTGAGGTCATCATCAAATATATTAGGTACTTAGTATCTATTTTCTTATCCAACTGTATTATCTTTCTTGTATTACTAGCGGACACCCACTTGACAAATTATATACACAAAAATCTTCCTCGAGAACCAATCTATTCATTAGTGAAAACCGCATCAAAATCCGTTCTGTAGTTTTAAAGATCTAAGCATACTTACGGATAGACAGACTTTGTTTTATAATATGTTATGATTTACTATATGTTAAAGCTGTATTTTACTTTTCTTTTTCATAAATTGTACACTACCCTTTTAATTTCTTGTAACACTATCAATTTAAAGGTTGCCTGGAAGAAATGGCTTTTAACGATAAGGCTGCCTTTTGTACTCTCTTTAAGTGATGTCTCTTAAATGTGTACTTCCTTGTGTGTATGGATATAAAAGAGTATTTCATTAAAGTATAAAGTACATTAAAGAGCTACAGGTCCAACAAATCCAGACATTTTATCTTCTACCTGTGCTGAATATATTGCTTTGTCTAATAAGTATGTACTTATACAGCAGTTAAAAAAATATCAATGTAAATTAGGACATACTATCATCTTTGAATTTATCTGGATAATATAATGACATTCCTTTCCAGATTATAATTGGTCGTCAAACAAAACTTATAGATATGACAGTAGAAGATCAGGATGTGACGGTCTTTCCATTAAGTCAAATGGCTGTTCAAGAATTTCAAGAGTTTTGGATTTCATGGTATGGCAAAAAGATAAGAATGGGTATTTCAGAGGAAAACAGACCATTCCTTGTTTACCCTATTCATGATAAACAGTATGAGATTGGATATGTTCAGTTTAATACAATGAGTAAAAACTGGGCCCCTGTTGAATGGATCATTGAAAGTAAGTACTTATCATAATTAATTTTTCAGTGTAATTTAGTACGTAAACATGACAGACAGACACACATCACAACTATATCCCCACAGCACACCAATACTTTGCATATTTCCGTTACTGGTCACTATATGAAATCCATAACCATTTTGCAAGTCAAACCAAAATTCTAACCGTCAGGACAGATTTTACATACTAGCAGCAGAGATTATTCTTTGCAGTCCAAGAGACTACATAAACAAGGTGACATTTAACTAGTATTCTCCCATATTATTAAATAAAATAAATCTAACTACTTTGCAATATTCCGCCACATGCAAATTACCCAACTCTCGTATTTATTCATGCGCTGTGCGCCGAGCCGTCGACATCTCCTGATGATGCCCCTGGTTGGGGGCGAAACACGTGTCGAGGTTTTTTTATTTTTAATTTTTTTTTGCACACAACTCATATTTATTCTATTTTCAAAATTATTTCTCTATTCTTTCGGCCTAAGTGGGTTTGGAGGGCGGTCTTGTGCATGAATAAATACGAGAGTTGGGTAATTTGCATGTGGTGGGATGTTGCAAAGTAGTTAGATTTATTTAATTTAACAATGGACTTCCGAAAAGTAACAACTGATAGTATTAACCATATTATTATGTCGAACAGTAGACTGCACAAATGTTAAAAACATTATTTGGTCTCTTTTTCCCTCCCACCTATCAAAAAATTTCCCCGAAGTGTTAGGCAGAGGTGCATTACACACCCTCACTTTGCTAGTAATTTTGTTGGTCCCACGTAAAGAAGAATCTATAACCACCTGTAATTCAAATAGCTAGGACAGATGTTACATACCACTAAACATTAAAAATACACAGTATCTTAATATGGTAGAGTACTTTACCAGGTATTAAATTAAGAAACTCATCAATATGGTTAGGTGGAGTTCACAAATCATACTACTCAAAATCTGCTATGTTAGGTCTCGTGGAGAGTAAATGCTCTAAAGAGCCTAGGAATGAGTTCAATAGTGCCCATTTGTCCGTACTCTTATACGCAGGTCACACTATAAGTTTTGCGTAACTTAAAAAAACAAAATGTTAAAACCAAAATATTATGTTTATTGCTTTTCAAATTGCCTTCAGATCTGTGGTCCTCCTGTTTTAAAAAATGGTTCGATCACATGAAAAAATGTTTAAAATGTAAAGGAGAGTATCCTTTACATTTTAAACATTTTTTAAACATTTTTTAGTTCAATCAGCATGTTTTCTACATGCTGATTGAACGCTATCACTGCCTCTTCGGAGTTGGTAAAAGTGAAACCTCTCATCAAATCTTTGATTTTGGGGAAAATACAGAAATCACAGGGTGCTAGGTTGGGGCTATGAGCAGGATGACGAGTGTACATTTTCGGAAGCTAAAAATGACTGATTTGTTGGCCGTGTGTGAAGAAGCGTTGTCATGATGTAGGAGAACGCGGCTTTTGGGTCGGCTTTCGCGAACTTTTTCTAACACCCTGGGTAAACAAATGGTAGAATACCACTCGGCATTAACACTCTTTTGATCTTCAAGTGGAATTGTACAGATGGGACCCGTAGCTCAGAAAAAAAACGCGATAATTTTTTTACCTACCTTTCTCGCCTGCCACACTTTTGTTGGCTTGTTCTTATTTTCAAACACCCATTCACAAGATTGCTGTTTTTTTTTTCGGGTTCAAAACAATAAATCCACGTTTCGTCTCCTGTGACAATTTCATAAACAGCATTAGAATGTCCGTGGTCATACTTCAGTAGCATCTGTGAGCACCGTTCCACGCGAGCCCGCTTCTGCTCCGCTGTCAGTTCATGAGGGATCCAACGACAACAAAGTTTCCGAACTTTCAATTCTTCGTGTTAAATTTTCTGGATTTGACTCATACCAATCGCCAATAGTCCTCGAATTGTCTCATAGGTAATCCGCGGGTTTTCTTCAATTAACCGCTTAACAGTAGCCACATTATTTTCGTTGACAGCAGTTGAAGGCCGCCCTTCACGAAATTCGTCATGTAAAGAAACTCGACCATCGCCTCACGGTGCTCAAACAAGGTGCTTCTCTCCCAAAAGCATTTTGAAGACGAGCGGCACAGTCTTGCGGAGAGAGAGAACTTTTAAAATCATAAAAAATCATCGCTCTAAAATCTTTTCGACTTCCATTTTCGTTGCATACGTAGAACTTTGATGTGATAAAAAACAATTGACAAATGATTTCCCGCCAATTGTTTTTTTTTATTACTCAAAAGCAACGTTTAAAAAAATATAACATTCGAAATTCAAATAGTTCCGATTAGCTAGAAGTGCAAAACTTTCAGTGTGCCCCATGTATTAGTTGTAAAAACTTCAGTAGGTAGGTACTCTGTTTTGATTCTAATTTCCAATTTTTTTTCTAATTATTGAGTAATCTTAATTACAGCCTCACCTGTAGAACTAAAAACATTACCAAGTAAAGTATTTGAGGATAAACTACGTTGGGTACCGAAGGATAATTCTAGACTGCCTAAAGGTGCTCTGATTGGCGGATTTGAAAATGAGCCCACATATATTGCCAGGGCAAACCATGCCCATTCATTGTGTCCAGGAAAATATGTACCATCAAAGGGACTTGCCTATGTGTCATGGGGTGGCAGAGAACATGCCAAGAGTCAGTTTGAGGTAAATAAAGTCAAACAAGCATGTTCCTATATTAGTTCTATAGTAAGGCCAGGGAAACAAAATAACGGGAACGGGAAAATATCCAAATTTCCACGCGGACGAAGTCGCGGGCGACCACTAGTTAAACATATTTTTAATCTCTATTTTAACTGCTGTCAAAGATTCGATGAAACAGTCCGAATCAGACATGTATGAAATGTTGACAACTGCGGTACTTACCAAATGTTTTCCTGTATCACGAAACACGCAACGACAGCTCTCGTCGACCAACTTACGCCTTTACTGTATACGGGTGATAAGGACAGAGATAATATCGCTCACAGTGTAACTCAGTAATGGGCTGTTTACTGACAAAATTTATCTCGTCTCAATGGCCTTACTTTAGTATAGTCGTGGCGTGGTTAGATAGCAATGTTATCTCAATAATTATATTTTAATAATTAAATTTAAATTTTAATTATTTTCAGATTTTATGTGGGTACAATGCAATGTGGATAAAAACACAGGGAAACCAAATTCCTACAAATGCTTTTATAGCTGGCCGATCCGAACGTCAAGGTGATCCTTTGTTTCAAAATGATCCGCTGTATATCGGCCGGGCAATGTATGAAGGCAAATTGATAACTGGCAAAGTACATGTACGGTATAGTACTTGTTACTTACCATATGATGGTAAAGAAATTGAAGTTGGTTCATATGAATTATTAGTTATTCCAGAAGATATGGTTCCACAAGCCATGCCATTTGGAGACCCCGAGCAATCTGCGTTGAGGTGCCAATTGGACTTTTAATATATTTATTGGGCTTTTACTAGTAGCAGAGTACCTTGGAGGGATATAACCCAAAACTAGTCATATACAATAGAAAATGCTTTTGTGTTAAGATGCCAAATGGAGTTTTAATATATGTATTGGGCTTTTACTAGTAGCTGAGTACCTTGGAGGGATATAAACCAAAACTAGTCATAACTATAAAATAGAAAATTAGTTTTAACTTTTATTGTGAAGTTTTCGGTTAATATAATGTGAATACTAGTCAGATGCAGTCGTGGGATTCGTGTTTAACTGTTGCACTGGTTGGAGGACCAAGAAATGGCATCAATGGTTTCGAGTAACGGTTTAACTTCTAAGTTAACTTGAAAATATGTTAACGGACTCGTTAACTTATTTCCCAAGTTCGTTAATCGTTAATCCAGCTCCCGTAGTCGCGTTGTGTCCAGTCACACTGCGACCAAACGTCGCAATATTCGCTTGTCCCGAAGACTACGTAACTATGAGTACAAACCGCGAAAGCCTAAAAATAATAAGTTTGACAAATTAGTTTTTCGTCCAGAACGCAACTAGTCTATCATCCAAATTAATGAAAAATCATTGTTTGTCAAGATACCTATATTGTACACACTCTAATAATTATACCCGTCTTTTTAGGGTTCTGTTCCTACCATAGGGTAAAACGGGAACCCTATTACTAAGACTCCGCTGTCCGTCTATCCGTCTGTCACCAGGGCTGTATCTTATGAACCGCGATAGCTAGAAAGTTCAAATTTCACAGATGATGTATTTCTGTTCCGGCTATTACAACAAATTCTAAAAACCGGTCAAGTTTGTGTCGGAGCCATGCATAGAATAGGGTTCCGTAGTCACCAATAATAGCCATGTTCAATACATGGATCATCATTTTTCGAGTCAGCCGTTTAGCTTCAAGAGGGGGCAGACGAAAGTTGAATATCTCGAAAACGGATAGTTAAATCAAAAATTTTACTTAGCAACGTCCCAATATTTTTAACAGACCCTATCTATTGATACTCTACCCTATAGGGTAGGTGCGAAAATAAAAACTTCGTACCCACTTTACATGTAGGGGAGTTACAACAAAATAAATCAAATTTTTCATAATTTTATTCTAGCACTTTGTCGGCGTAGTAAATTATATTTTATTATTATTATTGATTTAATGATAGTGTAATTTAATTTTTGTATATTCAATATTGGAAACCTGAAATAAATGAATTTTATTTTATTTTATTTTTTAAATACACATAGTCATGCAGTTTCATGTTTGCCATTTAGGAGGAAAGCCAAGGTCGGACGGACAGACAGACGGAGTTTCGAGACTTGAACACGTAACCCTAAAACAGAATAAAGTAAATATTTCAGAGGACTCTCATACTGGTTTTCTTAAGGTTCCCTAGTAAGTCTCACAACCCTTATAGTTTCGTCATGTCCGGTCGTCTGTCCTCGACTTTCCTCCCAGATGGTTAGCGCTAGAAAGATGAAATTTTGCACGAATATGTGTATTTAATATTCTGACAGTACTTTAATAAAATTATAGGGGTACCTCCCCTACAAGTAAAATAGTTTATTTTTCTCGCGTCAACCCCATCGTGTGGGGCATGATTAGCCCGACACCCATTTGGACGGTTTTTTTGTTTCTAACCTGTTAACTTCCAACAGTTTTTATACAAAGATGCAATTTTTATTACGTGTTAACGGATTAACGTTAACTTGCGTTAAAATTTCTAAAGAGTAACGCGTTAACTTTTAACGAAGTTAGAAGTTAACTATTTGATTAACGGTGCCCAGCTATGATAATATAGGGTTACAGTGGAGCATATGTTCACAAATGTTAAAAATGTATTCCACTGTACCACTACAGATATTATGATGCATGCACACTAGTGAATCCCACTTTCGAGTCGTTCCCACTAGTTCTACTAAACAGTTCTACCGTAACAATAATAAACTACTTACCCGGTTGAATGTTTGAACTCAATATTCCGAAAAAGTACCAGGCGATCATAACAGAATAGGAGGTTCTGGTCGTGAAAATGGAAAAAAGTATTGTTTGATAACTGGTTATGAAACAGTGAAAAAAAATCTATATTCATAACCAGTTATGAAATCTTGGTTATGAACGTGGACGAAGGGGCAAAATCGAAACCAAAAGAGTCAGTTACAAACATACAAGCACTGCCTGGTACTTTTTCAGAATAATGAGTTTAAACATTCAATATAAAGGTTAGAGCAACCCAGAAATCAAAGGGGATTGAATACGCAAAAAATACATTTGGAGACGCAAAAATACATAAACTGCAGTAGTTATAGGTTTGTATATTATGTAATTTATTTATAAGCACATTTAGAAAATATACGACTACATAAGCACATGACTACTTTTTTATTAATCTAACTTAAGTTAAAACAACTAAGTATTCTATCTATATATACTAATATTATAAAGATTTCATTGTTGGTTTGTTTGAATTGGATTGTCTCTGTAACTAAAGGACCGATTGAAAATGTGTTGCCATGGGAATTGGGGACTAGAATTTGAATTGGATAGTCTCTAACTAACGGACCGATTGGGAATGTGTTGCCATGGAAATTGGGGACTAGAATTTGAATTGGATAGTCTCTGTAACTAAAATACCGATTTGGAATGTGTTGCCATGGAAATTGGGGACTAGAATTTGAATTGGATGGTCTCTGTAACTAACGGACCGATTGGGAATGTGTTGCCATGGGAATTGGGGACTAGAATTTGAATTGGATAGTCTCTGTAAATAAAATACCGATTGGGAATGTGTTGCCATGGAAATTGGGGACTAGAATTTGAATTGGATAGTCTCTGTAACTAACGGACCGATTGGGAATGTGTTGCCATGGAAATTGGGGACTAGAATTTGAATTGGATAGTCTCTGTAACTAACGGACCGATTGGGAATGTGTTGCCATGGGAATTGGGGACTAGAATTTGAATTGGATAGTCTCTGTAACTAACGGACCGATTGGGAATGTGTTGCCATGTGAATTGGGAAGTAGAAAAGAATCACTTGGGCGGAGCCGGGGCACCTAGTTTATTTAAGAAGCATATTATAGAAGCAATAATATTCTGGCACATTTAGTTTAACAGACCTACTGCTAGGATGTTATATTTGTTTCGTATAATTATAATGCAATAACTTCATCCTCATCAGATTCAGATTCCCTATCAATAAAATCATCATCATTTTGTTCACCATCACTTACATACTCATCAAAAGGTGGCGGCACTAACAACGAATTTGCACTTCTGTTTTTTTCAGGATTTACAAGTATCTCGTAATTATTAACAGCTATTTCATTCCCATCATAACAAATATAACAAACTTTATGGGACGGTTGCACTTTACCAGGAATAATGTTATTTAAATATTTAGCTCGGCCAATATAAAGTTTTTCATGTTCAATATTTTCTGATTGTCCACCAATGATAGCTCCTACAGGTATTCTATCTTTGGAGGTTGGCACCCATTTGCAATTAAAACCGCATAAAACCTGCAACAAAAATGAAAAAAAAATAATGCCTGCTCATAGAGCTAGTAGTACGGGAGACTTAGAATAACGACCTACACCCATGTGGGAATCAAATGGGACACGTTTCTGGTTAAATGTGCATTGGCAAACATGCTTGTAATAACTTGTCTGTTGATAAGTGTTCATTGCTATTTTTAATTGAATATTTTTGAATCATTTTCCTTACATCACCTTCACTCCTTTTCATCACCCACCTCAACTGATGTACCACACAATATGCCTAGGTAGGCTAACTACCTATTTCTGTTTATAGCTACCATCAGGAGCTACCTATCAAGGAGATGAACAGGTAATTCAATAGAGGTACTTATATTGACTTACTATCCAAATTTATATCTGAAGAAAGATAATTTAATTACAAAACCAACGTGTCCGTTATGCTAGCGTACACAAGAGCTATATCGAGTTGGTTACTATGCCAGTAAACTCTGCGTAAATTCTGCCTAATTAGTGTAAAAATAAAAAAAAACTTCCTCTTTAGTCTAGGAAATAAACACCAATTTCACTGTACGCTGGCGTCACGATCAAGCTAGCGTACACATGGCCGTACTTGAAAACGGCTAATTGTAAAGCAACAGAGTTTACACACAAAAATAGTGCTCTAATACTTCTCCCACTATGCAAAATTTCATAACGATTGCTCTTGTAGGAACGGAGATATTGACCAAGACTTTTCAATGACATTCGTATCTGGCGTTATGGCAGCGTACACATAATAGTGCTTATAGAAAGGGAACTTTTCTTTTAATAAACTCTATATGCATAAATAGTGCGTGAAATTCTGACTATTAGTGTAAATGCTTTATGCGAATTCGCAGTGGAATAATCAAAAAATCTATGTTAAATTCTAGGAACAAATGTATTGACGTACAGTCGCGAACAAAATGAATTATTTGTGAAATTTAAACAGAGTTATAGCGTTATTTTCTAATATACTTATATTAGAAAGCATGATGTGTTTTGACATAAATAAAATTAAAATGATTACCTATTTATGTGCTTGACTGTAAAAAGTTTGTTAGCGTGGAATGGAACATTTTCAAATGCTAATGTGAAATAGACTATAATACTTTATCCCTCGCGCTTGCACGTCTTATGGCAGCTCTGTTATGTTGTATTACATTATATATACACAACAAAAACTAGTTTTAATGTAAATTGTCATTATTATAACAACACTGTAATATATGGTTATACTGTGATAAAAAATAATTGTTTTTGGCAAAATAAATGTTATTTTTTTGATAAGGTTATTTATTTGAATTTCTCCAGTTATTTCATTTTCACTCAGAACTATATCTACAAATTAATAAAGTGAATATCCTCCTAGTTCAGTATTTCATCACGTTTCAGTTTTAGTTCTGTATTTTAAAAAACTTGTCAAATCACTTTTGAGCATATCTGTACCTGTACTATGAACAGAAATGAACATGAATTTTTTAATTCTTCCACTGCGAATTCGCATAAAGAATTTACACTAATAGAGGCATAATTTCACGCACTATTTATACATATAGCATTTATTAAAAGAAAAGTTCCCTTTCTATAAGAACTATTATGTGTACGCTGCCATAACGCCAGATCCGAATGTCATTGAAAAGTCTTGGTCAATATCTCCGTTCCTACAAGAGCAATCGTTATGAAATTTTGCATAGTGGGAGAAGTATTAGAGCACTATTTTTGTATGTAAACTCTGTTACTTTACAATTAGCCGTTTTCGAGTACGGCCATGTGTACGCTAGCTTGATCGTGACGCCAGCGTACACAGTGAAATTGGTGTTTATTTCCTAGACTAAAGAGGAAGAGCTTTTTTTATTTTTACACTAATTAGGCAGTATTTACGCAGAGTTTAATGGCATAGTAACCAACTCGATATAGCTCTTGTGTACGCTAGCATAACGGACACAAACCACCAGTATAGGCTTGCCTGCAAACAACGTTCAAGTAAAAAGAAGTTTAAAAAATTGCCTTGACCACTTAGCCACTTTTAGATGGACTTGTTATCATAGGGATGTTTGCTGATGAGTGGTATTGTATAAAAAGTGTGTCCTAGCTGGTTACCAGATGGGTAAAACTCGATGGTTCTAGGGCTCCTAGCCTATAAGTCTTCCCGGAGCGGGTTGTTGCTCTAAGTGCTAGCTAATGTACATGCAGAGGGCATTTAATAGTTATTTTGTTCCTAATACTACAAACATTTTGGAGATAGAAAGTAAGTAAGTATTTAAAGTAGAATTTATTTTTTCCTGTTAAATCTGTGTTTTAGAGGGTATTTCGTTAAAATTTATTTTGTAAAAAAGTTAAAATGGTTTATCACTCTTAATATCTACAGAATAATACATAATATTTGTACGATAAAAATAACAAACCTCAAAAGTATTTTTTGCAATTGCGTCTCCTCCCCAAGAAATGTAGGCGATGCCTTCAGATGGGATAAATTTCCCAGGTGTCAGTGATCCCCTGTGTTTTGCTCTAATTACGTACAAGTTTTCTTTTTCATAACCTCCAATTGCTGCACCATTGGGAAGACTAGTTGTATCTGTGTCAATTGGCACCCAATATGGTTCACCGCTAGTAAACGACTTCATAATAGGCTTTTCAAGGACTGGAGGTACTAAAACAAAACATTAAATTGCTTTAATTTTTCTAATAAAAAACGTTTAACACCAAATTAATCATTTTACATTTTAGTAGTCGACGCCTGCTTGACTAATTATATACACAAAAACCTTCCTTGAGAACCACTTTTCACACTGAACACATATTCATTGTTGAAAACCGCATCAAAATCTGTTGCAGTTTTAAAGATCTAAGCATACATACAGAACGGAAGCGACTTTGTTTTATATTATGTTATGATAAAACCTTAAATTGTTCCTTCTAAGCAATTTGTATTCACATGAGTATATTGACATATTTCAGATTCAATGGAATATCTTTTTATTAAATCAGCTACCTCATCCCGCGTTGCTGACATAATGTGTTTTAAATTTTAATTCTTTTTTCTCATTCATAATAATATTCATAACAGCAAAACTAGTGAAGGCCAGCAGCTCTTTATTCTTACAGCCGATTTCATAAAAATTGTCAACCTAATAGGTTTTACATGATGCTGAATCTAAAATTGAAAAAGGCGCTATACTTACATTCAACTTTCCATTGTACTTGTTGCCCTGCTAAATTGTAGTTGTTTACATTTTTTAAAACAGAAAAAGTAACATATTTTAAATCTGTAGTGGGATAGTTTTTGTAAGCTACTATGGGATTAACATGTCCATCGCCACCAAGCCGTATTGTTTCTCCATACCATGAAACCCAGAAACGCTTGTAGTCTTCTCTAGATAAAATATTAGGTGTATCAACTTTCTCTTTGGAGTGACTTCCAGTAATTTTTTTTATCCAAGATTGCTGAAGATTGTCACCAATAGTAACCTGTAATTAATAGTATTATTTTTAAATGGAGTGCCTATTTATTAAGATTGATAAATACCTTCAACTTGATCACAATCAAGTTGAAGGTATTTATCAACATTGTGTGTGCTATTTAATTACCAAGTGGGTAAATAGAAAATTGACACAACAATCAAATTCAAATTATGTACCGGGACTCCGTTTTTACCGAGCGCTTGGTTGAGAGCTTTTTAGGTTACCTATGGTGTTTTCTTAAAGTTTCTCTTTACTTGCACTCTGAAAATAAGTGTTTGTGTTGTTTTGGTGGTGGACTAATACAGAAGGTTAGTTTGGTGTGCTAATTTCTATGGAAATGAGCGTGGATATGCCCCCTGATGGGGGTGGTGGATTGCCTCCCGACATATCCGTCGGGATCGGGAAAGGCATAAAGAGACATGGAGACCCTTGTCCATCCATCGATGCGGAAGGGAAAAAGGTCCGCTCCCCAGCTGAATCTATTCAATCAGTGTATGCAAAACCCGGGTTTGGCGCTGAAAGCAATAATTACTACACGAGGACTGACAAGGGTCCTTTTTCTGTGTACGTTTCGCAGGTGGAAACTGAACAGTCTATTGCTCCTCCCATTAAAACCCTTAAATTAGCTCAATTTCTACATAAAAATAACATTCTAGATATTACAGAAGGCGGAATTACTAAAATAGGTCGTAATAAAATAAATATATTATTTAAGTCTGCTGCGGCGGCGAATAACTTTGTAAACTCAGATGTCCTTAAAACTAATAACTATACAGCCAAAATCCCCAACTTTCTTGTGTTCCGTATGGGTGTGGTACGCGATATCCCCACTGATTGGTCCCTGGAGGAACTTGTTGAAAACATTTCTACTCCGCATAACTGTGGAGAAGTGGTGCGAGCTAGGCGTCTTAATGTGAAGTCAAGAACTGACAATATTACCACGTGGGTCCCATCAAGGAGTGTCGTCCTGACATTCCTTGGTCAAAATCTCCCAGATAGAGCCTTTTGTTTTAATGCCTCTTTGCCGGTCTCGCTTTATAAATTGCCAACGATACAATGTAGGAAATGCTGTTTTTTTGGACATGTAGCATCTCAATGCAGGTCAAAGATAAATTGCTTCAAATGTGCCCAACGCCATGAAGCGGTTACTTGCTCTTCACCAAATATTTGTTGTTTGTTCTGCCAAGGTACCCATATGGCAACTGATCCTAAATGCCCTGAGCATTCAAGACAAAAAGCTATTAAAACCTTAATGGCTGAAGAGAATATTGCATATTCAGCAGCCTCAGCACGCATTCCTCAAGTTAAAAATTCATATGCATCCGTGACTGTCAGATCTCAGCAAGATCAAATACCTCACTCCCAAGTGTATTTGACACAAACAACTTCAGCCATTCCTTTCCTGCCTCTTCCCCCTTCCCCTTCTAAATCTCCTCTCTCTCCCTCATCTTACAGAAAAACCATTTATTCACCCGTCCGACCCAAACCTAGTTTGGGTAAATCCTTTGATTCCTATAGCCATAACCTCTTAACCCAGTCCCCTCCCTCATCACAACCCAATGGTTGTTGCATCAACCCATCAGAAAGCACCCCTCTACTAACCCCTAACGACAACCTTGTAGAACTCCTCCTATGCTCCCTTATTAACATCCTCACTAAAATGTCAGATGCCGCACGATGTTTCCGTTCTTGTAGAACAGTTACTTTCAGTTCTCACCAAAAATAATACCAACTATGGCTCTCCAAATTCTCCAATGGAACAGTAGAAGTATACGTCGTCATAAGAGTGATATCATTAACCTAATCAATCAGTACAATCCCATTGTCTTTGCCATTTCGGAAACATTGCTGAGGCCGGGATCCGTTTTTAGGATCTCTGGCTTCTCATGCTTGCGGGATGACAGAAGCGATGGATTTTGCGCCTTGCTGGTGAATAGACACACTCTATTTTCACAAATCCAGTTACCTTTCCATGACCCAGGTCTGCATATCGTTGCTGTCAGGGCCCTGGAGGTATCATATGTTTCCATCTATATTCCTCATCCAAACGAAACTATTGTATCCCAACTTCACTCAATCCTACCCACAATACCATCTCCCATGATTATTCTAGGCGATTTTAACTTACACCACACCCTATTCGGTAGTCACTATACCGACTTTATCTCTTCTTATTTTGTAGACATTTTAGATGACCAGGACTTGTGCGTCCTAAACGACGGCTCTCCCACTCGCCGAGTCGCTCCTACCCAAAACATTAGTGTCCCTGATCTTACGCTCGCGTCTTCTGAACTAGCCTCCCTTCTCTCATGGACTCCTCTCCCAAACTCACTCGGCAGTGACCATTTCCCAATTCTTACGTCTTACTTCCGTTCTTCGACACTACTTCCCTCTCCCCCTCCCTTTGATCCCCTCCTCAAATATCGTCTGATAGAGGCAAATTGGGAGCAGTACACTAACCAATTAGATCTGGAATTGTCTAATTTTCCGCAAGTGAACTCCTCTAACCTTGGTTCTTCATATGATAATTTTATCTCAGCTATTAAGGCGGCTGCGGATTCCTCCTTTCCCCTAAAAAATCGTTCACATCTAGTAACTCCATCTCCTCCTTGGTGGGATTCTGAATGCTCTGAAACTGTCAGGAAACGCAAAGAAGCAGAAAATGTATTTGCAGCTTCCTTTTCTATGACTGACTACCTTGATTATAAAAAAACAGCTGCTCAAACCTCCAGACTCCTATCCAAAAAGAAAACTATGGGTTGGCAGAAATTCTGTGAATTTCTGTCCCCCCGCACTCCACTCTCGCTTGTTTGGAAAAGATTTAAAGCTTTTAGACGAGGTATGGAAAATACAAATATTACCAGCAATCTCCCTCAATCCTTTCTTCATGAATTTCTATCCTGTTTAGCACCTCCTTTTGTACCCGAATACTCCTGTTTGCCTAATCCCAATCAACCCTCAGGTCCCGATCCGTCACAAGATGCTATGAACAATCTGTTCTCCTTCGGCGAACTATCTTGTGCACTGGCCAATCTTCATGACTCCTCACCGGGCATAGACGGCATACCCTATTCCTTTATCTGTAAATCGTCAAACCAGACTAAAAGTATTTTACTCAATATCCTCAATTCCATCTTATATTCTGGAATCATCCCAGATTCCTGGAAAACCCAAATAATTATACCTATCCTTAAAGCTGGTAAAGATCCCAAAGTCGCATCTTCGTACCGTCCCATCGCGCTTTCCTCGGTCCTGTCTAAAATTATGGAAATCCTTATAAAAAACAGATTGGAATGGATACTGGAAAATAGGCAAGTGTTAGCTGATAGCCAGTTTGGCTTCAGGAAAGGCAGGGGTACGCTGGATAGCTTAAGTATCCTGACATCAGAGATTCGCACAGCTTTCTCCCGGAGTGAGCATGTTGTAGCGGTCTTCCTAGATATATCAGCGGCTTATGACAATGTCCATCTTCCGCTCCTCAGGCAAAAAATGCTACAGCTGAGTGTTACCGTGAGGTTGGTTCAAGTCATATGCAACTTATTTATGTGCCGCTCCATTGCTGTCCGATACCAGGGTATCCATCTCCCACCTCAAACGGTGTGGAAGGGTAGATGTTGTACAGGATCAGTCCTAAGCCCAATCCTGTACAACATCTACACATCTGACCTGGATACTACGGTCAACTCATTCTGCAAAGTCTTACAGTATGCAGACGATGTTGCTCTTTATTCTTCCTCTCCTTCATTCATCACTGCTTACTCTAACCTAAACTCTGCCCTGAGTTACCTGAACGATTGGATGGATAACCACTCCTTGTCCCTTTCTGTCCCGAAATGTAACGCTATTGTCTTTACCCGCAAACGCAACCTGCCCGACATGAACATACTTGTTGCTAACAAACCAATTCCTATCAAGGATCAAGTTAGATTCCTTGGTCTCGTTTTGGACTCTAAGTTGACGGGTATTCCCCACTTAGACCACGTTGTAAATAAAAGTGAAAAGGGTGTAAACGTACTGCGAGCGCTGTCCGGTGTTCGTTGGGGTTCTCACCCCTTCTGTTTAAAACTCCTATACAACGCTATAGTCCGTAGTCACTTTGATTACGGTACATTCTTACTTGAGCCATGTAACAAACTAGCTATGCATAGGCTGGAGAAGATCCAGTCAAGTAACTGGCGCGATGAAATGCTCCCCCTTAAATGCACTTCAAGTGGAATGCTTAGAGCCGCCCCTTCATCTCCGAAGACAATATCTCGCTGACAGATACCTTTATAGTGCAGTTCAACTTAGCTCTCACCCCCTGCTGCCTATTCTACGGGAACTATCTCCCCTATTAACTTCGGCAAAATATTGGGAGCATAAGTCTCCCCCTCTTCTCTTAAATTCCCTTGCTAAACTGGACTCCCTCGATAACTCTCCCTTTCAATCTTCCACTAATGTACTCTTTAATAGCGACTACCAATCCCTAATTTTCAAGCCAAGAATCATACTGGACCTGGGTATAAGCAAGAAGTGCTCCAATGCGAACCAAATCTTCCTTAATATTCTAAATGAGTATTGGACGGAATGGGTCACGCTTTATACAGATGCTTCGAAATTGGCTCCAGATGCTCCTGTGGGCTCTGCAGTTTGGATTCCGAAATTTAGAGTTATTCTTGGTGTTAAAAGCCCAGCATTTAATTCGAACTTCACCGGTGAAGCAATTGCTCTGTTGGAAGCCGTTAAATATGTCGAGTCCCATAAACTAAACCAATCTTTAATTTTTCAGACTCTCTAAGTTGCTTGCTGGATCTCCTCAAGAATCCGTTTAAGTCCAGATACAATTTTCCAATCACTCTTGAGATTAAGCAAGTACTACACAGGTGTCATTTATCCGGCATCGAAGTGGCTTTGGCCTGGATCCCAGCCCACTCCGGTATAGCTGGTAACGAAACAGCAGATTCTTGTGCAAAAATGGCCGCACAATCTGGTACCTCCTCTTATAACTTCTTGTTCTCCAGGGACCTTTGTTCCTTGGCTAGCTCTTCACTGAGCGAATCATGGAATGATCTATGGCAATCAACTAAGATAATCAAAGGCAAATTTTATGGTTCTCTACAACCCACACTCCCAACCAAACCTTGGTTTTTTAAAGAAAAGAAAGTTAATAAATTGGCTACTTCTGTGATAATTCGCCTCCGTCTAGGTTTCGTCTGCACACCAGTATTTTTGGCAAAGATTCGTGTTCGTGACCACTCCCTATGTGAATGCGGTCTGGATGAGGGAACCTTAGAGCATATTTTCTTTTCTTGTCCATTACTAGTTACACAATTGTATGACCTTCTCCCAAAAAAGATCCCACGTCCCATTAATCTTAATTATCTACTAACTTTAGTTTTCACCCCTCATGTTAAAATCTTATACAAATTTATTTCTCAGAACAATATAAAATTGTAGGTTGGTAGGTATCTAGCCATCCATTTTCACTTACCCCATCATCCCGTAACTTGTATCACTCTTGTGTTGTGATTGTTTTATATGTTCTATGTTTACTAACACCTAACCATTTTCAGTTCGCAAGTTCAACGACCTACTTAGTTTACCAAGTTAATCAAAGCTGCATTTACTCTCCACCTTGTCGTTGGCAGAATCACCGGAGAATCAAACTAGACACTCACATGCAATACCGAGCAGTGGTTTCATAACGTGTCCCACAACTGGAACTATCAAACATTACCTTGACATTGGCAAAATCATCGGTGAACGATGGAGCCACACATTTAAAAAAAGAAGAAGAAATTATGTACCAAAATGGGACCAAATTCAAATGGGACAACTTGGTAAGTACTAGCTTTCAAATAAAAAAAAATCAAAATCAGTTCACCCAGTCCAAAGATATGAGGTAACAAAAAAAAAACAGGCGAATTGAAAACCTCCTCTTTTGGAAGTCTGCTGAAAATGTTGAAATCTGGAAATATAGTGTTCCATTGAGAATTGATAAAAAATTTAAAAAAAATAACATAAATAATGTGATATAAATTATCATGTGTAAGGTAGGTAGGTAGGTACCTACTTGAGTAATTTCGGGTAACTTACCAAGTAATCACATCGTGGTCCAGCTTTTCTAGCTAATCCAATAACAGCATTTCCTGCAGCTTTTACTTCGAAACTGATTGCACTGTTCGTAATCTTGTAAAATATCCTCTCGTGTCCCCTATGTGTTTCAAATTCTGTTGGAATAAATATCATTATTAAATAATATGACTCATTTTTATGTCGCCATCAAATTAAAATAACATTGTGCAACTCAACAACTTACTAATAAGTATTAGGTAGTAGGACCTATATTATGAATCGCATAAACCATAATCCTTGGGTGACCCTTGGCTGTTCCTTTTCCATGGGGAACGCTCAACCAACAGACCAAGGTACCACGGTTGTAAGCACTGAATGAAAGCTAACATTTTTCTCATTAGACAGATATACTTTTCTAATCTGAGGATATAATATATATTTATTTTATGTATGTACATATATCTATAAAAATGAAAGAAGGACTTACCAATTATATCACCCATTTTGAAAAGGACTAATATACCAATCTCTAAGACAAAGCAAAAGCTTGTACCTACACAATCTTTACAGAATCTTTAAAGGGAATTTACTGTTATCATTACGAGTATTTACTACCCTCGTTTGGATGAAGATAAAATAAATATTTATGCACTATTTTTTACACGCAACAGACACTAGACCACAGATCTAATAGAGATACTAACTAATACCGGCGGTGATTTATAACCTGTTATTGTGATTTCATTCCATGCCTGTATTAGGCATGGAATGAAATCACAATAACCTGTTATAAATCACGTGATTTCACCAATCATAGATCACAGTGATTTGTATCGTATCGCAGTTCACACCGTTCTTCGATGACTGTGAACAGTGATTCGTATCGTATCGCAGTTAACACCGTTCTTCGGTGACTGTGAAGTGAACAGTGAACACTAGTGAACAGTGATTTGTATCGATATCGTATGTATCGCAGTTACCGTTCTTCGGTGACCGTTAATGCGTAACAGCTGAGGAACCGGGTGCGACAGAGATAAACATATTTTTATGGTGTACATATGTTGTTATGGTTAATTAAAGTAAAAATGAATCTTATTTTATTGTTTCGTTACAAAATTTTTTTTTTAGGTACGCATATTTTCAGATACGAGTATAATATTCCTTCATCCCAAAATATCCCGGCCCGTATTACGGTTTTTATTTTTGTTTTGTTCAATACGAATAAAATTATATTGTGTTGTAGGTAGACCACAGATTAGATAAGAAATTTGTTGAAGACGTCTCGCCTCTTTCAAAATTGACACACAGATATGATGGATGTCGTCCAACTTTGGTAATCCAAAGTTGGACGACATCCATCATATCTGTGTATCCAAATGGATTGAGATCCATTGATCGCTATATACTATGTAAATAGAAAGACATCGATCAAATTCCGATTTATCTGGGCACAAAACATTCGAATGTTGAAATCAGTAACTTTTGTCTATGGTTGAAATCTTAAAAAACAAAGTTATTTATATAAAAACGTTTCCCCCATAGAAATAAATGTTTTTTGGTTTGGTACACCTGTTTTCATGGTGAATATGTATTACAGAGCTAAAAGTGAAGTGATATTTTATCCAAATAAACCAGTCAAATAATGAAATTTCGGTGTCCCTTTTTTACTCTATGGTGAAACATATTTTTACTCTATGGTATTGTCCATGCTTAACCCCGGCTCCACACATTTGTCCCAACGTTGCTTGGTATTGGTACAATCATTAAGTACGTAAAAATATTCAAAACTAGACCGTACCAGCATGCAATTTGGTTTATTTTTTATACGTGCTTGACGTGAGACTGAACAATAAAAGTTGTTCGTCACCGGGACCTAATGGATGAAATACACGTAACGGCATACTTGTGCAAACCTAGTATAAAATTGGGTGTGCGCAAGTATACTATTACGTGTATTTCATCATGAGATTCCTAGACGCCAGCTCCACACGTTTGTGCCAACTTTGGCGTCAATTGCATTGGCCCAACGTGTAGATCTAGGAAATGGCATTGGCACCAACGTTAAGGCGAGTGTTGATAGTTGACCGTCTAAGAGGAATCATCGCCCATGTATTTGATCCGTCCACGTTTACGCACAATATATAATAAATTTGGACTAGTACAGAAGCACATCAGAGCAATTTAGATTTCTGCATCAGATATCTTCACATTGGCCGGCCGCTACGCCAAATTTATAGGCACATTCGCATGTACCTTTATAAATTTTTCATATAAATTTTTCAGTCAACAGTACAGTAATAATAGCATAACCTCGGTTTCACGCATGATTATCACTAGGAAAATAGAAATCACTATCACTGTGCATATTATTTGTCACTACTACTCACTGGTTTTTTTTTTTTTACTACTCACTGGTAGACAAATCACCAGTGAAATCACCGTGACTGGAAATAATAATATCTGACATTATAGTGATTTTAAAATCACAATCATTTCCATGCCTAGCCTGAACTATAATTTTCTTTCTTTTTTTTTTAATTTTGCTCTGTCACTAACAGTCTTGCCAGAAGGTTACTTTTGTAACCTTTTAGGTGATTTTTGAACTGCATTGGTTACTTTTAGGTTACGCTAATGAAAAGGTTATTTTTAGGTGATTTTGTATATTTTTTTAGATAGAAGCAACGTGAAACGGAACGCTCGTTTTAGAATTTTTAATTTTGGTAGGCTTACCCAAACATAGCTATCTCTATGGGAACAATAACCAATCATAAAGTTATTATTACAGTTTATGGGAACAATACGTTGTACTCTTTCACACTTACACCAGTTGTATCTAGCTCGCTCACTCGCTCGACCAGTCGGATCGGATTCATTCGATAATGTTCCTAGATCGATAATGTTCATAGATCGGTCCCAGTACAATGTGATATGATCATTTTCGAGAACTGGGTCGGGCACATACTTGTAATACGGTACTTCTGAATCCACGAGTTTGTATTTCAGAGCAAGTTGTTGATGGACAATCCTAGCTACTTGGTTATGTCTATGCAAATACTCGCCGTTAGCCAAACTAGAACAACCAGAGATAATATGCCTAAGGGACTCTCCAGGACGGTGGCACGCCCGACATATGTTAACCGTACCATCCTTCAGAATATACCTCCGGTAATTTTTAGTCATGACAACTTCGTCCATAATTGCAAAGACAAACCCTTCGGTTTCTCCAAATAGATTACCGAATCGTAGCCAGGATACTGATGATTTTAAATCAATATCAGGTCCATGTAGGGCCTGATAGAAACGTCCATGTAACTCTTTACCCTTCCATACATCCATGCGGTCATTGGTACTTAGTATTATAGGTTTGCGCCAGTTCTCTTTAGCCAAACCGAGCGGGGTAAATCCGTTGTCTACTGCAGCAACATCACGATGCAAATCCTCGTCCACCCGCAGGAAGTATTCCCTAAGATTGCACACTTCACGGTTGTGAAGGGTCTTAGCATTAAGAAAGCCTCGGCCCCCACACTTCCGTGGTATGTACAACCTCATTACAGATGAACGCGGATGATGCATTCGGTATGTAGTGAGTAGCGTACGGACTTTTCTATCCAAGGCGTCAAGTTCTGTCTGAGTCCATCTGAGTATGCCAAACGAGTACACTAAAACTGGCATGACCCAACTATTGTAGGCTCGCACCTTGTTACCGCCCGATAAAAGACTCTTAAGAACTTTTTTCAGGCGGCCAAAGAAGCGTTCCTTCAATAATTGTTTCATGTCAGTCTCTAATATGCCTAACGCTTGTGACATACCCAGATATTTATAAGTATCGGTTGCCGAAAGGGACCGAAGTTGAGTGGAATCTGAAAGTTGTATTCTTTCGGAATCCACTATCCCACCCTTCTTCACATGCATGCTTGCACATTTGTCTACGCCAAATTCCATTCTGATAGAATTACTAAAGGTTTCCGTTACCTTTAGTAATTCCATCAGTTGGTGACTGTTTGGGGCAAGTAATTTTAAATCATCCATGTAAAGAAGGTGAGACAAAACCTGGCCATCTTTCCGCAACCGGTACCCTAGACCTGAATTCTCCAGCAAAGCGCTGAGAGGATTCAGGGCCAGACAAAACCATAAAGGACTCAGACTATCGCCCTGAAATATACCACGCTCGATCTTTATCGGTCCACCATTACCACAAGTATGTCGGCATCCTGAATAGCACAAGACGGTCTTCCATTGCCCCATGCATGTCCCTAAGAAGGTACATAGAGTTGCATCAATCTTATACAACTCCAGCACCCTCCTAAGCCATGAATGAGGCACAGAGTCATAGGCCTTCTTGTAATCTATCCAGCATGTCGCCAGATCCTTGCGATTACGGCGTACCTGTTGGCTAATAACCATATCCATAATTAGGAGCTCTTTAGTGCCACGAGCCCCACTTCTACATCCATTCTGAGAGATTGACAGGATGTTGTTGTCAGTTATGTGGCGCGTTATTTTTTGTCTCAAAATAGATGTGAGAAGCTTATAGACCGTTGGTAGGCATGTAATTGGTCTATAATTTTTAGGCTCTATGGCACTACCAGATTTGTATAAGAGATGGGTCATACCAGTAGTTAGAAAATCGGGAAGCGATCCTGATTCCAAACATGATTGGAATTGAGCTGCCAACCGTCCGTGTGAACTACGGAACCATTTTATCCAAAAATTGTGCAGTCCGTCTGGTCCTGCTGATTTCCAGTTCGGTAACAGACGGACTGCGTTGGTGACATCACTATCTATGAATTTTAATGGTTCCTTAGTTTGTATCGGTTCACACAGACGATTAACATCCCGCATCCAACCATCCTCTGTGTGGCTGACAGGAGCCGACCAGATGCCACTCCAGAATGCAATGGTGGCATCATCATCTGGCCGGCGCTCGTCAATCACACTTGAATCAGATCGCTCCCAATCTCTGTAGACCCATCTCTCATCTTTTTGGAACATGCAGTTTTGGGAATACCGGTCCACTCTTTTTTTATATCTTTTTATACGATTTGCCCACGCATAGACTTTTTGCTTCAGGTAGTCAATGCGCTCTGTGACCTGAAAAGCAAATTCTTGGGATCTAATATTAGTCCCCAAGAATGCCCGGTTCACAAAGCGCATCACTCTAGGGCGAGTATTGCCCGACCTGAAGCAAATAAGTTTCCCAATGAGCGCCCTGGTCTCGGCAATACGACGTTCAATCCTATACTGCCAGGCTGGTGTAACAAATTTCGGTCGAGTAGCTTTATCATTTGATAAAAGCTTAATATTTGCTACTCGACATGCCGCAACAGCCCCACAGTACAGAATCGAATGTGTATCACCGAGATTTTCACTACTGTTAAAATAGTCTGACAGTAGTGAATCCAGAGCACACATTAGGGCTATATTTTTCTTATGCGTAGGCAAACGCGGTAGACGAGGTCTTTCGGTAGGTGTTACGTTTCGATATTCCCTCAGTGCACATTCCAAAGCGCTCCCTAATTGTACATTGCAATGAGTACTTACATCTGTAACCCCGGTATCCAATAAATCATCATCAGTGGGACGTTGTGTGGAAACAGTAGGAACATGTGTACCTGATGATGTAGGTATTGTGATACCAGGATTACCCTGTAAATCTGAGCGAAGCCTCTCAAGCACGGCATCATCCAACATATGACCACGTTGTATAACCCGCACTTGATCCGACAGACGTTGCGTTGATACGTTAACAGTTGGTTCGAGCTCCTGAAACAGAGACAGCTATCGTACACGATACGCAGTGAGATTAATTCCTCCCTCTGTAGCCGCATAATATGCCCGCATGACGTTCTCGTTCATGGAAGAAGTCCATCGCATGCGGTGCACATTACCACCGGCAGCGGGGTCCCTAATCGAAGCCGGACGGCGTCGGGGTCCCAAGCAGGTCGGTGGCCGGCCTCTCCCCTGCCGACGTACAGGTGGAGGCGACGTCGGTGGAGAGAAATACTCGTCGCTGCTAGAGCTCGACGCCTCACCAGTAGCCAAAGTTTCCGGCAAATGGGAGGCGGAGCTATGCGACGAGTCCGGGGTTGGTAATTGTGCAGTTTGTCTCTCTCTGGCTCTAGCTCTTGTGAGCATATTTATCCTTTATCATCATCCATCCATTTCTTGATATTGTTTGTATTTGATTAATATTTTCTTTGACATATGCCAAACATCTGCAATTTGGTAATTTTTCTTGATCTTGATAATATACATATAGTTTGTATATGTAATTTATAAATTTATTGCAAATCTTGCTACGCAATATATAATTATAGTATAAATTTAGACTGTAAAATTAAATAAAAATATTAAAATAATTTTAAGATGAAAAATGACGTTCGATGATATTAAGGGTTGCCAGGTTATTTTTATTATTATTCCCTTTATTACATTTTATTACATATTTACTATATTTTTAAATAAACTTATAAAAAACACAAATATATTTAAAAATATAAAAAATAGTGACCCACCGGTATCGAGTACAGTGACCAAGCTACCGGTGGTTAGGGCTCCAGAGATAGGAACTTCCGCACAATACGGGCCGTATCCAACAGAACCGCCTTCTGCATCAAGCCCTTGACCCAGCTGCCTAACGCGAGCCTCTGTAGGTGGTGGTCGAGGCTCTTGGCTATTAAACCATGGGCAGATACGACTATCGGAACAATAATCGCCGAATCCACATCCCACATGTCGACAATCTCGTGAGCTAAGTCCAAATATTTAATTTGTTTATCTTTTTCTGCTTTCACGAGATTCTCGTCATGCGGCACAGTGATATCGACAATTATTGCAAGGCGTTTTAATCGATCTATTATCACTATATCTGGTTTGTTGGCTATAATAGTCCTATCAGTGATAATAGACCGATCCCAATACAATGTAGCATGGCCATTTTCAAGAACTGGGTCGAGCACATACCTGTAATAAGGTATCTCTAAGTCAACAAGGTTATATTTTAGAGCAAGTTGTTGGTGGATAATCCTGGCTACTTGGTTGTGTCTGTGCAAATACTCACCGTTCGCAAGACGGGAACAACCAGAGATAATATGTCTTAAAGATTCTCCGGGACGATGACATGCCCGACAGATGTCTAGCGTCCCATCTTTGACAATAAATCTCCGATAGTTATTCGTCATCATAACTTCGTCAGTGATTGCACAGATGAAACCTTCAGTTTCTCCAAAGAGATCACCGAAACGTAACCAGGATATGGAAGCTGTAAAATCAACATCGGGCCCGTGCAGAGCCCGATAAAAACGACCGTGAAGTTCTTTGCTCTTCCATATTTCCTTGCGATCAGATACACCTAGTATTACCGGTTTGCGCCAGTTCTCTTTAGCTAGGGAGAGTGGGGTCAGTCCGTTATCAATTGCCACGACATCTCGATGCAGACCCACATCCACCTGTAAGAAGTACTCTCTAAGGTTGCATATCTCACGGTTATGGAGACTCTTAGCGTTTAAAAATCCTCGACCTCCACATTTCCGTGGGATATACAACCTCATTACTGACGAACGTGGGTGGTGCATTCGGTATGAAGTCAATAGACAACGTACCTTTCTATCCAGAGCTTCTAATTCGGTCTGAGTCCATCTAAGTATGCCAAAAGAGTATACTAAGACTGGCATGGCCCAGCCGTTAACAGCCCGTACCTTGTTACCGCCTGACAAGAGACTTTTCAATACTTTCTTCAGGCGGCCAAAGAAACGGTCCTGCAACGTCCGTTTCATGTCAATCTCAGCAATACACAGAGTTTGGGACATACCTAGATATTTGTAGGTTTCGGTTGCGGAGAGCGACTCAAATTGTGTGAAATCCGAAAGACTGACTCCTTCAGATTCCACAATCCCGCCTTTTTCACATGCATGACCGCACACTTATCTACCCCGAACTCCATACTGATAGCCTTACTAAAAGTTTCAGTAACTTTTAGTAAAGCCATCAATTCGGGGCCATTAGGGGCAAATAACTTTAGGTCATCCATGTAAAAAAGGTGGGATAAAATTTGACCCCCTCTCCGCATCCGATAGCCTAACCCTGAACCCTCTAGTAGCGTACTGAGAGGATTCAGTGCTAGGCAAAACCATAACGGACTCAGACTATCGCCCTGGAATATTCCTCTCTCGATCCCTATTGGTACACCACCTCCTAGAATCTGACGACATCCTGGATAAACCAAAACCGTATTCCATTGTCTCATACATGACCTCAAAAAGGTGCACAGAGTTGCATCAATTTTATACAACTCCAGCACCTTTAGAAGCCATGTATGAGGTACAGAATCATACGCTTTTTTGTAGTCAATCCAGCATGTCGCAAGGTTCTTTCGGTTGCGACGTACTTGCTGACAAACAGCCATGTCAAGAATAAGGAGCTCTTTAGTACCACGTGCCCCACTTTTACATCCATTCTGAGAGATGGACAATATATTGTTGTTTTCTATATGTGAATACATTTTGACTCTCAGAATAGATGTAAAAAGTTTGTATATAGTTGGTAAACCAGTAATGGGTCTGTAATTTTTGGGGTCTGTGGTACCACCAGATTTATAAAGAAGGTGAGTAACTCCGGTAGTCATAAAAGATGGAAGCGACGCTAACTCATTAATAATAATTATTATTAGTGTATTATTATTATTATTATTGTAATTAATAATGAAGGCAATGTTGATCTAATTAATATTTAAAAAAAATGATAATTGTTAGAATAATAATTACCTAATTTATACAAATTTCTAATGAAATATTTGTGCACATCTAAAATTGACTATTGTGAAAAGTTTAATGTAAAATATTTCGCCGATTAATTTTAATTAATGTATATAAAATGAATAAATGTATATTTATATATGAATATTATTTTTTCATTAATTTGTGAATTTACCCTTTCATATGATATTAATCTTTTTTCAGTTGAATAAACTCTTTTTGCGTATGGTTAGATACTCGTACTTAAGGAGTAAACTCCAGTCGTGCGTCGGAGCTGACACACACACTTTTTTTTTATACCATTGCAATATTTCGAATGATTTTAGTACGCATATGTTTATTTGGTAAAATTTTTACTTAGCAAAATATTACCAAGCATAATGTCATTATGGCATTTGGTATTTAATCAAATGATTTATTACAGCAAACAATCTTCAGACAATAAACGTTTGGTGAAATGATGTTGGTTGTTTGGTGAATGGTTAGGTTAGGTTAGGTAGCAAAATATTACCAAGCATAATGTCATTATGGCATTTGGTCTTTAATCAAATGATTTATTACAGCAAACAATCTTCAGACAATAAACGTTTGGTGAAATGATGTTGGTTGTTTGGTGAATGGTTAGGTTAGGTCAGGTTAAAACTGTGACGCCTACTGCCACGACTTGCATTAATAGAAAAAAAAGATATTGTTTGTAGTACGTTACCCGGAACTCAACTATTTAGATTAGGTTAATTTCTTCTTTAAACAAAATGGGTAGGTTAGGTTAGGTTAAAACTGTGACCTCCTGCCAGACACGGCTGGCATTGATATTTTTTTACATTGATTGTTTTTTATTTAATTTAGTTTAATTTACTTAATAAAAAAAATAAAAAAAATAATTATTAAGTGTGTACCTAATACATAAAAACAGTACTTATATTATATCCACATTCTATACAGCGTCTATTACAGTACTTCCCTAGGCCATTTTTAACAAACACGATTATTATCACAAATTAAAAAAAACACAATTATTTGCAAATTTAGTGGCGGGAACGACAACCTGTGATAAAGGTTTTAAATTTCGAAGGAACATCAAAAAGTACTAATTTAAAAATTGTACTTCAATATTGGAAGTTAGTTACCTACTTTCTATTAATCTCGTACCAAATATATGGAACGGTTTAAGTTCAATATTTTAGGTATTTATCGCTTTATTTCCAACAAGTTATTGATGTCATTTTATTCGTTAGGTGACGCATTTTAGATATCAGTTTAAAGTTTTTTGATATCTGTAATAGTTACGGAATAATCGCCTGTGCACACTTAACGATTACATGTATAGTATATGAGCACGACTCACGAGTCCAACGAGTCGAGTCCTTTTAAAATGTAGGAGTCTTTTCGTCACGACTGAGTCGTTTAAAAAGACTCGAGTCTTTCGAGTCGAGACTCAGTTTAAAATAAAACTCGAGTCGTAGTCGAAGACTCTTAAAAGACTCAGGACTCAAGGTTTAAAGACTCGATCAAGTTGTGAAGCGTCATAAGTCGTTGTAACGAGTCGAGTTTCTTTTTTTTTTTATATTTGGTTCGCCAAATTGACGCCACCCGCCTGGTGGTAAGTCGTGACGACGTCTAGCGATTGTGGGCCACTCTCACTGCACACATTACTATTCTTTTAAAATACTTGAGTTTTGCATCACTAATCCTAAGTCAGTATTCATCGAGTTTAAATTAATAGGAAAACTCAACGACTTGATAACCACATACACTTTTTCCACTTCATCTAACAATATAAAACATCATGGAAGTCTTTGGATAATCAACTTTGATTGATATTATCAGTTATTGTTGTAAAATTACACGTTTATTCGTTGAAATTCGATCGAAACAAATATAATTTTCTAGGATATGGTACGACTTGTCGTTGAACACTAGAACTACCTCCAAACTACAGTCGAACCTTCGACTGATTTAATACGAGAAGGAATACGAAATTGGTTTCAACGACCTAGTCGATACGGAGTGTGGAACGTAAACGATATCGCTACGGTTTTGATTACAAGAATCGGGACCGAGGTTCATGGTATGTTCCTGCAGTGTTTTAATATTGAAGTCCACTATAACTACGGCATAAGGCAAGCATGCACAAGGGTTCGTTGAACTCTTCCACAAATTAAAATAAAAGGATAATTCATCAACATCACCTCCCTGCCCATAACCCAATTAATTTGGGTCGGCTCAACATGTCTTCCTCCTCCACATATCCTTGTCAGACGTCATCTCCTCGGTCACATCCTCCTTCACGCATTCCATCCATCTTTTCTTCGGCCTATCTCAACTTTAAAAGCCAAAAAAGAAACAGAAATAAAACTAACTACAGCACGTAAATAAATATTTTAATAATAATTTAACAAAAATATGACTTACATTTAGTAGTTACATAAATGGTATTTACGGAACATTGCAACATTTCATAGATAAATACTGTACATGGGTACTTATTATGCAGTGCTTTAAACTTATCCAAGGTCATAAATACATAGCTATAGGTACGCACAGTGTGCACTTTTATTATGCTCATATTTTCAATGTACATACAAATTAATTGGTGTTTCTTTATACTCGTAATAAGTGTAGGTTTATAAAGCTGCAATTCTAAGTTACGTGTACCTACATATCCTGAGATTCATAAGCTTCAGTAGTAGAATTAGCTTAGGGCATAAGAATTTCATATTCGGGGAAGCCGAGCTCTTGTCCAGCAAAAGGGATGTAGCAGACACCGTGAGACTGTTGTATCTTGCCGGTAGTCAGGCTCCCTTCGTGGTTCACACGGCCAATGTATAGAGGTTCACCGTCTTCCGATTCCCCCGCACGGAAAGCACCCGGCGGTACATTGGATCCGCTTGTACGTATCCAGTTGTTGGGTCCGCCGACAAGGACCTGAAAATGTTTATATTGGTAGACTCAACTAAGTATGCACAGCAGCTTTTGTGGCTTCTTGCTACTTCTTAATTTGTTGATTGTTTCTCATCCCATAACAATCAATCGGGTAAGTTTTATATTATGTTCCACTTTTTTGTCCATCAAACATAGTAGAACTAGTGGGAAAAAAAGTTCCCAGTAGTTCTACGGTAGAACTGTTTGAATCGAAAGTGGGATTCACTAGTGTGCATGCATCATAATATCTGTAGTGGAACAGTGGAATACATTTTTAACATTTGTGAACATATGCTCCACTGTACCACTGAGGGGAACCACGGAGCATACCAATTTTACCCATTCTACCACTGGTGGTATAAACCAGTGGTACAGCGGAGCATAACCCCATATCGCCAATAACATAATTTACCAAACTATAACTAGGTACAGCATCGACTGTCTAATTTAAATGAAACTGGAGGTAACATTCTCTAACAATGTTAATGTTGCTTAGTATATTATTATAAAATTAGCTGTTGCCCGCAGTTCCGCCTGCGTGTTAGAGCTTTTTTGATCACCACTTAATGATTTATTATGTATAGCTGTTGAGCGATATTGTATCTTAAGATAAAATATTATAGTATCTTAGCCGTGTACAGCGGCCCTTAGTGGCTCCACTGCGGGTGACGTAAACTACGACAAACTTATTATTTGCGGTTGGTACAGTAATCGGGTCTAGGGATCGAACCGCAAAATTAAGTTTGTTTTTTATTGTATATACCTACTCGTACTTTTCCGAGATGAAAAGTACCCAGTGTGGTGCCCAGGATATTAAAGAATAATTAGACCAAGTTTCATCGTAATCGAACCGGTAGTTTTTGCGTGATGCCTGAACAAACAGACAGACAAAAAATTTTTTAATCACATTTTTGGGTCATTGCCATTTATTTTTTTGATATTTTCAATGTACAGAATTTTCACTTCTACAGATTTATTATAAGTATAGATAACATGGAAAAAAATATTAACTTTTTGCTGTCGGATTGTTCAATTTGCTTTTACTGAAATGTGGTAAATTTTAATTTGTTAGCAATGAAATTAAATTAATTTGATGCGATTATATTACATACATAGGTACATACTATCATACATATGTCGAATTTTGCCAGTAATTTAGTTGGTCCCACGTAATAGGGGACAAACCTACTAACATGAAAATCCATAACCATTTCCAACCATTGTTAATTGAACCAAAATTCCAATACACTAATGTTATTATTTAATAGCCTATGTTTTATATCATGTACCTATAGACATTTTAAATGTAGGTTGGTACTTAGTTTTCATACCTGGTACTCAGGTTTGCCATGTTCCTGTCCTCCCCAGGCTATGAAGGTAACTCCATGTGACGCAACTAGTTTGCCAGGTATCACGGCGCCTTCATGTTGCGCCCTTGCTACGTAGATAGGTTCGCCATTGCAGTCTTGTCCACCTACAACCGCTCCGGGGGGTATTGACCCACGGGCGGCATCTACCCAGTTGCCACTACCTCCCATTTGTCCACCAATGGGTCCGCCAGGATAGCCGGGAGGTGCAGCATACAACGGTGCTGCTACTGGAGCTGATGGTTGTACTGAAAAATGTACATAATAAAAAATATAGAAATCCTTTGTAGGTCCAATGGAAGGCAATTTAGGCATGTAATATTCAAAAGTAATAATGTGCGAAATTAAACATATAATTTTATTTAAAAAGCATACTTATGTAAATTGTAAACAAGATTTTTTTTGTAAGTTCACAAAAACGCGTAGATATTCGTCAAAAACGCACGGAAGACTACCGCTTAAACGTTATTTCTACAAATTAACAGCTTTAAGAATTAAACTGATTTTCTGATACGCCTTATGATGCTACTTGTGATGGTTCTCTTAACTATGAACATATTATGAACTACAACTGTTGTGTTGTTACATTATTGTCATCATAGCTGTTTATAAATTGCCAGCGAATAACCGGACGACCCTAACGAGCATTTGATCAGGGAATACCAGATGTGCCTAATGTTACCTTTGTTATATCATCACAACTCACCTGCAAGTAGTTCACATGTCGATCAACGGACACGGCTCTGACAAACATACAAGATCCTCAAATAACTGTGCAGTAAGAAGTCTTGGATCGGATTCGAACCAGCGACTGTTCCCTTTCCTCTAGAACGTTCTGGAAAGGTAACAGTCGCTGGTTCGAGTACCAAGATGACGTATTTGGTGATAAGCAAGCTTAACCCGATCAAAAATACGTTATGTTAGCAAAAGTTAATGAAACGTTTTGAGTCAATGCTGTTATGCGGCACATTAAGGCACTATTAGGCATCTAATGGGCAATACCAAAGCAAGAACAAAGGAAGTGCAACATGCTACAAGAAAGTGCATAATATTATTATCACAATGCAAAATTAAATAACAGAACATAAAGTAAATCACAAAATTAACCCAACGACACGTACCTACCTATAATTACAACGAACCACAATCAATATACAACATCCAGCCGCTAAACTAGAAATCCTACCACAAAATCAAATATCAGAAGTAATTATGTATTATTTTCTTTATTAGGTACAACAGTTAGTATTAGTGCCAACCTTATAAGAATCAAAAACAAATCGATAAGTTTATATGTTAAAATATTAGTCTTTAAATTATAAAATCATGGAGTCCAGCAATTATCATTTCAAGCGATTTCAAATAAAGAAACTCAACGTGGTTGTCCTGTGGAGTTATGAAAGTGATCGATACGCCATCGGCCACTTGCACCCCAACCGGAGCGAATGCCGAAGTGGGTGACATTAAATGGTGTTGTATCCACCCACTCCAAGATCACAGTGCCGGTGACTCCATCACGAAGAAATAGTCTTCCGCATCTCCATTGGATCAAAAAACTCTTAAACTCATTGGGATTCACAATGCCTGGAGACTCTACCATTGCCTATGGACCAATAGATCGTTTTAGAACATTGTGTATATTAATAGAACTGCTTTACTAAATTTATTCTATTAAAATCTATAGTTTTACGTGGTTCTACTCTATTCTGTGGTACTTCGTCGAACAGAAATGTGGATTTTCCTGCTTGATAATGATGATGAAGGCTTAATTTTGTTTGTACGATTTATGGAACGATGATTGATGAGATACTATGCGAATTCTGCAGTGACAGTGAGGTTGTCTCTAAGGATGCCCCAAGTTAAAAAGTGTAACTGTACCATAGAGAGTCGATGCTGGTTAATCCTCCTGTTCTTTTTGTGAATTAACCTAACTTATGTGTGCATTCTGCGAAGCAGGACATCCTACTGCTTCAAAAATAAATACCCTCTACAGGCCGTAATATAAAGTCCTGCAAGCATTTGAAGTAGGTCCCTTCCTAAGTAGATCCACGAAGCAATTTTGTGTTTGTTCTGTGTGTAGAACTATAGATTTTAATAGGAAAGTAATTACACAAAATTATAAATAATGGGTAGATGGATTCCCTATGTGAATACTATTATAAAGTTTATCAGGTAATTTTGTACCTTTTCTGGTTGCTGTTTGCAGTATCTAATAACAGATTTAGTGTTTTTCCAACCACCAATCATGATCTCGTATATTGGGTCCACCTCCGCGGGAGCTTTAGTCAGGCACACATGGCAATCGTGTGGACCACAGAATTCAAATTTCAGAGAGCCTTCAGCAACCGGTCCAAATTTATAGTCTAATTTATCCGGGGTATCGAATTCAGCACCATCTGCATTGGTAATTTGTGATTACGCGTTTATCGTTGGGTACATTTTCTGATATAGGTAATTTATTAAAGTAATCGTTGGTCTAAAGACCGCTGTTATTTTTGTTGGTCCGTACATGATATCCTACCAATATTATGTATGAGACACAGTCGTTAAAAATTAATTAAGTTAAAATTCAGATACTCGGGGTCATCAATCACACGGTAATTAATGTATGCATTGTTAATAAAGCCATGAATTTGGTAGGACGTTATTTAAAAAAGCCTATTAGCAACGCGTACATATACTAGGTATATCTGGGTCAATTTACATACCTTCAATCTTCCAGGTACCGGTGGCTCCCCAGCCAGTGCACACTCCAACAAATGCAATGGGGAATGGTTCTGGGTCAGACCAAGAAATGAAAGGAATCACTTCTCCCTCCCGACCAGCCGAGATAACACCTCCATCCCAGCGCACCCAGAAACCACGGAATTCACCACCATTTAGAATTTGGGGCGTTTCGATTTCTACTTTTTCTGGTTTAGTTCTGTTACGTCTGATCACACTCTTTGTATTGCCCCAACCTCCAATGAATACCTAAAAATTCAATTCAATCATATTTTAAACAAGTGCCACAGTGTGATCGTCATCACTTGTTACGACGCGACACGACAAGGATTTTATTTATGTTCAAGTTATTTTTATCTTTATTAAATCTATTTAGAATGCATTGCGATACAGTTAGTATTTTATTTCGATACAATTTATACGTCGTAGCAACCCGTTTGCATTTGCATGTTACTACAGTAATGTTTCTTGATAAAACAAACCTCGATCATGGGATCGGATTCTTGAGGTCCCATGGTAAGCGCAACGTGCGCGTCATTGGAAGACCTTACTTTGAACTGCACGGACCCACTTGACACTGGGAAAAACTGGTATTGGAGTTTATCCTCGGTATTAACGTCTGAAACAAGTTTAATTAGGTTACTCTTTTTGAGTAAGTAGGTACTTATTTTTAATCAAATACTTTAGAATATTTATAACACTTTTTGAGGAATTCAGATCCTACAAAATTTGCCTTAAGTACCTATTTTAAGGTATAATAGGGTAAATATATATCAGGTAATTTTTTCAAATGTAGATTTTAAATAAACGAACTACATCAAAAAGTAGACAACTCGGTCTTATAAGTCACTGAATAATTTTATGACAGATTCCTATTATAAGCTTTAAAACAGTAGGTATCTACGCAGACGTGTTTTGTGGTTGTTTTGCAATTTGATTGACTGTGACGCGACTCAGCGTCTGCTTAGTATGTAGCTTGGTTGGTATTAGGTATTCGAAAGTCTAAATATAGGATGGATTATTGGTATGCAGGCAAGTGTCTCGGTCGCTCCATTCGCTGTAGTCGCTTGACAACACGATTCCATAATGGGTTAACGAACGAAGGAGGAATGGAAACTATCTACTCGTCGTTAGTTAAGTCTGCAGTTCCGTTCGAGACATTGATGGTGCAATGAACTGTTGGACTAAGGAAATGGTCGTTTAATTGTTTCAGATCCACGAGTCCCCAGAATGAAGTCCCAACAGACAACGTGGCAACGCCACCAGAATTATGGGAGCCTTCCCCGTCAGCAACGACACGGAGGATTTTTAAACAATAATTATTGTAAGTATGTATGTATCTACTGAATTTTTGTGTAAGTATAAATATATTTTCAAAGAAAACTATAAATACCGCTGCATTTTTACCCTGTTCAAAAGATAGTCATAGCTGAAGCTGAGGATAAAACAAAGATTTAAAATATTCTATAAAATAAAATAAAATAAAATAAAATAACGTTTATTATCTTTGAAATTTTTAGAAAATTATTTAGATTCGTCAAAAGTTGGTGTGACTCTACCGAGGGTTCCAAAATGCAACGAGACTGAGAAGAGCCCTCAAGAAACTCAGTTCGGCTTTTTTCCAAAATATTTCATCTTAAATCTAATACAGAGTTATTTAGAAAGGAGCAATTCGTGTTACAACCAGGCAGCCTTGTCATCTAAGAAATCATTAATACTATAATAAGCTTTATGGCACAATTTACGTTTTATTAGTTTTTTAAATTTATTAACAGATAAATTTGCTATTTCGGTTGTCAATGTATTGTACATTCGAATAAAGTTCCCCGCAAAAGAATTACTCACTTTATGAAGCCTAAATTTAGGATCAGCCAGTTTATCCTTATTTCTTAAGTTTAGATTATGATTATCACTATTTTTCACAAATTTACTTTTCTTCTTGTGGGTATACAATAAAATTTCATAAATATACTGTGAATAGGATAGGATAGGAAATTCAGACTGTCGATTGACTTTGATTGATTGATTGATTATAACAGTGGAAAAGTATGTGTTTTTGTGTAATATGTAGGTATAGGAAATTCAGTGGGCTATTGTTTTTAATTAATATCGTAACTTAATGTTATTATTGTAACTGTAACTCGTATTTACGATTGAGATAGGTAGGTATCCTAACTAATATTATAAATCTAAAAGTGTTTATTTGTTTCCTAGTTTGTTGTTTTATTGTACCCTCTTCACGGTCAAACGACTGCACGGATTTAGATAAAAATGGAATAGGTATCCCTATTCCATTTTGGGAACGGAAAAGAAAATAGGATGCTTTAAAACTATTTCTCGCGTGTGAAGCTGCAGAAAATAAATCCAAATTAGTTTTTAATAAAAATACTATTTATATCTTAGAAACAGGTATGACTTAGGTACCTACCTATCTAGTTTACCCGATGATGTCATAAACAATGTAGGTACTTAGGTACCAGTCTAGATTGTTAGGAACTACCTACATAATATGCCGTTTATAATTAGGTACAATGTACGAAGCAGGACAGGACAATCATTGAGTATATTTTATTGGGTATCTCAAACCCCCGAGGAAACAGTTAATTCCCTGAGTTGTCTTGTTGTTCTGCCTACTCTGTGGAATCATTGCTCCCGAACGCATATATAGACCAATTTATTTTGATGCAGTTATTTTGTTTGAAAACCGATGTGATCGAGACGATTGTTAGTTATAAATTTAGAAAATCATTAGCTCAGTTCCTATGTAATGGGGGTTTCTCTGTCATATCAGAACTTACCTAAGTTTTCAATTATAATATAAATAATATTATCTCGATAAGTGCCGCCGTAGACCTACCTACCAAGTTATGTTATAGTCGTAACTCGTATGTAATCTACTTATTTATTAAAGTAGTATGAGTATTGATTAGTAAATCAATATTTTAATGTTATTCTGGGCTTGATTATGATTCACAGTGTTATTTGTTACATATATAATACAAAAATCACGCCTTGTTCCCGTTGTGTAGGCAGAGACTATGGAATTCCACTTGCTACGATGGCTTGGCATTCTTCTTTCGCTTCTTCCATTTCATTACTATTTTCAGGGATGGTCCTTGGTTACTTATTCTTAACTTGACCTTTCAACAAAATATATTTTTATATATTTTTGTATTTCAAACTTTTTTTAAATACTTCACTTTTACAATCATCACTATCCCACATATATTATTATAAAACAAGGTCGCTTCCGTCCGTATGTATGCTTAGATTTTTTAAATTGCGAGCCCTGCCGATGACATTTCTAGTTTTTGTGATTAATTTATAAATTATATCTTAATATCTAATCAATGCGTCGTTAATTTTCGTTTCTTCTAAAAACTACTACTTTCGTCTTGCTTACTTTCATTCCCTTCTTCTTCGACTCATTCATTATATCAGCCATCACCTGCAACTTTTTCATCGTTGATGAAAGTATTAACCGGTCATACAGGAGGCGTATAGGAAGTACTTGATGGTCAATTCATCCATTTACAAACCACAAGCACTCGCTTTAAAATCGTTCAAACAGTTATTCATGAATATATTAAACAGTACCTACCTACTGGCGAGTACTTAGTGTCATTGGTCATTCTAGTAATCAAACTCCTTGTAACTACTTATATAATTTGCCAAGGACGCTGAACAGACTATAATACCTACTTACCCTAGGTAATGTACATTGACACAATGACGGCATTGCACCAGTCTCCACAAGGCGGTACACCTTACGTGATACAACCTTGTATAGTGCATCCATAATCTCTTTCACATTTATTACTCTTATGCATCCTCTCTTTCATTCAATTAAGTACAGACTTTCATTCATAGACTCTCAAAATAATGATGTATCCATCTCTTCACTTTCCTCTTTACCTGCTATATTTATATTTTACATAATATCTATATTAATACATTATGAAATGACTCACTTGTACAGATATTCCACAATTTTGGAATATCTGTATATTATATGTTCCACCAAGTGCCGACAATCGAAAGCATAAAGGCAGTCAATTTATTAATTAGCTAGCACCCTTTATTTGATTGGATATTTGGTCAATTTGTAGCCAAGGTTTGTTCAGTCTCAGGCATTATAAGTAGTATTTACCTACCTAGGTTGATCGTATGATCTTGACAGAATCTCTCATGGAGCTATTAGAACCTCCATTTATTTATTTATTTTATTTATTTATTTAAACTTTTTGCACAAACACGTACAATGAAGGACTTTATGCCTTTAGGCATTTTCTACCAGTCAACCTTGAGGTGAGAAATAATGCTCAGGTAGGTGCTCATTCTTATTAGGAGAGGGAGATGGTACAAATAAATACAACACTAAATACACATATAGGTATATAAATTACATATAATAAATACATATACATAAATACATATGTACTATAAGTAATAAAATATATAGGTATGGGTTAGGGCGTCGCAAAGAGGGTCCCGGACTTAGAAAAATTTCGACTGTTTTTTGTATGGAGCGGGGACTTGTAAAATTTTCACGACTTCACCTAGTGTCGCAAAGAGGGTCCCGGACATAGCCGAATTTCCGACTGAGTTTTTGTATAGGGCACGGAAAATTTTCACGATTTTTGTCGACCTATTGGGGGAGGTGCGGGTGTCGTTGAGGATGACCTTGGAAAATCATTATGGTTAACACCCCGACTCCAGAGTACCCCGACTCGGATAGGTTAGGTTTAGCTCCCGCCTTAGCCTTCTAGGTTAGGTTTTTTTTATTTTGTTTGAACCACCCAGAAATAGGAGCCCCGCGAAGCGGGGCTCCGTCGACCTATCTGTTAATCGTTCATATTAGACCAAATAAGTTTTAAATCTTTAAAAAAAAAACCAAAAAAAAAAAATTAAAAAAAAAATCCAAATATACACTTTTTAAGCAATCCGGGACTTAGAAAACGGGCATTCCAATCTCTGATCTGAATGCACCACATTACTTACTGCATGCGCTCAAATTCTTAAGAAAACAAAACTAATTAATCAGGTAGATAGGTAATGGAACGGTGTCATGTCCTCTAACAAGTATTATCTAAGAACAGAAGTACCAACGAGATGGTAACCTTCAACTGACACGTAATATTGTGCATGATCTCATCCATTACAACCTCAATTACAACTCTTGTTATTCTCTATCGGAATGACACTTAAGTATATTGGATAAAATACTTACTAATAAAAAACCGGTAAAATACTGGTCTAGAATTATAAGACGAACGTCTTTTTTTTTTGAAAAAAATTTAGTTCATTCCCGCTGGAACACATTGAAGGGATACAATAGTTCGTTCTGTTGTTTTCGCATAACAATGTACGTATCTTACAAAATAATATAGGTACATAGGTACCTAACTACAATTATTTAATAGGGTAGGTAAGTGTGCCGGTCTGATCCCTCATAATATAGGTATAAGGTCAGAGTTGTTCCCAGTTGTTCTTTATGCTTATAGGTAGGTACCTAAAATCTCTGGAATGCTTTGTATTTATTGTATTAGTATTATTTTATAATATAGGTACTGCATCACCACGCCCGCGTTTGGCCTTGCGCCAAGAAGACGCCAACAGCCGCACCCGCCCGTGCGTCGCCGGCCGGTTTCGATTTTATCCACAAACAAAATTTAATAAAGTAGACTACTTAATTACTTGCTTATTTAACAAGTAGGTAACACGTCTCATCGATATTCGACAGATTAGACAAAAAAAACAGCAACACAAGTTTGTTGACACGCAAATAAACGGGGAATATGACAAAAGTTCCAATCGCTGCGCAAGACATTTTACGCCAGAAAACCCTACGTTTAGTTTGTATATTGTACTTCTTAACAAACATAATAAACAAGCACTTACCCATAATGTTCGACATGTTCACAAAAATATCAGATCCCTTTCCACTTTGAAGCCAACGTACGCTGTGATCAGGTCCACTGTTGTTCACCAACTGAACGAGTAACGACTAACACAGAACTGAGAACTGGACGACCTCGGTGCTGTCGCAGCTACGTAACTAGAGATGATGTCATACTATACACCTTGTGAAATAAAATTCTCGCATTTTAATTTTAAGTATATTTTGTGATGTAGTATGAACTGCACTTATTACTTTTTACGTCTATACTATCTTTTATCTTCTGTAATATAATAAAACAGTACCATCGTGTGTCCGTACATTTAATAAATTTATTTAAAAAATCACAAAAAAATCTAATCTCCAAAGTTACTGAGCAGATATACTCGCGGTTTTCACGAATAGACTCAGGTCATTTTGGGACTACATATTTGTTGCTCTGTGTAGAACAATATTTAGGTTCTTCAAATCGATGGCAAGAAAAAAAATATTATCAAATTTGCACGATGATGTAAAAATTACGTAAACTGTGCCTTGAGCACTAACTAGTTAATGCGTTATGGCTGGATTCCCAAGAGATATAATTACATTCCAGTAAATGAAAGCCTACCAGTGCGGTCCTAAAATTTACGTGTACGTAACCAAGCATTAGAATCAAATCTAAATATTAAATGAAACATTCAACAGCAGTGTCAAGGTTAACTCGTTATTTACAAAGTTGCATTCCAGATTTTGGTAAACGTGGCTTGTGTAGGTGGTGTAGGTAGGTATTTGTAATTTCACAGTGGGTTCCTAAGACTGCACTATGTCTTAGGAAACCAGAGGTGTCTTGTTAAATAGGATAATTAGATAAATATCTACTAGTAGCACCTAGGATGCTTATTCTTAGCCAGAAGTTTGAGGCCCAAAGCAATCTTCTTGTAAGAGATGCACATATCAATCAATGTACCAGAAACTAGCAAGCCTAAAAAGTCCTTGTAAACTGTAAGCAGCAATAAGTTGCCTATTAAGTGGGATTAATACCAACTCAGTGGCGAAAAGTAGGCGTACAATATTCTTTTGCCTTCCTCTTTTGGGAATCAAGCGTTGTGAGTAATCTATCTACGAGTATTATTAATTGCAAATAGGTAGGGTAAGGTGGGGTACAGTGTTACAAAAAATATACTAGCATGTAATGACAAAAATATTGTTTTAATCAGCTACTTTTTGGCATGGAAATAAACTTTAACAATCTCTCTTTAATTAACATTGCTCAAACATTAACATTATTAGCAACTACTTAATTTAAATTGCACTTTAATTAAGTCTGTCGATTGTAACACTGAGCCCCGTATCTAGGGTAGTCTGTTACAGGGTAAGGGGCACAATGTTACAACATAAATAATATAAGTTTAAGTACTAATTATTCCTGCAACGCCTTTTCTTGATCGACACTGAATACCACTCTATTGGCATAATTTGGAGTAAGTCGTATGTGTCCAGCTTCATGCTCCGAACATTTTTTCTTCTTTTGAACATATCTTTGCAATGTCATAAAATTAACATGCTTTTCGAACCACGTTCAACCATCAAAATCGCTTCTGCCATATCTTTTTCACTATGAAGACCATAATCCGTCTTCCTCTTACGATTTCGCACCATTTTCTTTTAATATCTACCTTGAAAGAATACAAAAATAAGTAAATTGGGGATGACTGTTACAGTGTCACACAGTGCCCCGTAACACAGTGCCCCGGAGAGGCAAACCAAATTTTAAAAAAATCGAGTATTGTAGGTTATGTTTACAACAAACTAGTTAACGGTAATATGTAGCTAAATAATCATTAAATAAAGGAAAACTACCATCACTTACCTTAATACAATACGTCCGGAAAGAAATAAAAATATTTGGAACTATTTTTTCGTCGTTTAATCAGATAAAACATTTTTTGTTTGTTATTTTTCAAGCACGGTACAAACTGTGGCGACGACAGCTGTTTAAAGATAGCTGCTTGTGAGCTTGACTAATGTGTATACCATAATCATAAAACTAAAAAATAGGGATGGAGATATGTGCATTGTAACATTGAACCCCGTGTAACACTGTGCCCCACCTTACCCTACTGCTCCCTTGTTACCCTAGGGTTATCGTTTCAAAGGGACGGTATGGTTCCAGGGACGCCCTGCGCCACTGGAAATTGTTTCAGTGTTTCCCAGAGGCGCTTGGCAATGGACGTAGGTGCGAAAAAATAAAATAAGGGACGTCAGGACGAAAAAAAACCATTTAGCAAAGCCCCTTGAAACAAAAAACGGTTTAGTTGAAAGTTGTTGTTTTAGGAGTGGGTTAACAACGGAATCGTTCGAGCATAGTAAGTTGCAGTAGTTGCGATTTAACTCCTGCATTTTTAACGCTATACCATCGCTTTAGCGATAGCTATAAAAACCTCTAAGGTCCAAGTCATCCTCTCCTGTACACGGTACCCTGCTGATTGAAGGATAAGGTTTTTACAAGAGTATTACCAGGCTCTTACAAGATCACTTTGGATATCCAAAGTGCTACGCCAAAGTGATATGCAAAGTGCAACGGTACCTAAGAGGCTTTGAGGCGTGTGACCGGCGAAAAGTGGGTGTATTGAACGCTTTTGTCCACTCCTTCGGAGATAAAACAGGAATGTGTTGTTGTGTAGCTATCAGCTACCGAACGCTTCTAATGTAGTTTAAGTAGGTACCTACATTGTACAGCGGTCATTATAATTTCATGAGTCATTGATGAATAACTGTCCAGTTGACCTCGTGAACTTATTTATATGACTCTAGGTAGGTACTTCTTAAGGATGCTATGAAGAATCGAGTAAAATATATTTTCGAAACTTCACTCATAGTACTTTCTACCCCTCTGAACGACTCCGTCCACTTTCCTAACTCGTCTACTTCCTAAGTTGACCACTTTCCTAACTTGTCCACCTACGATTCCCAAATTGTCCACTTCCTAACTCGTTAATTTTCCTAGTTTGTCCACTTCCTAACTCGGCCACATTCCATGTATTTATGATTTCGGGACTTAAACGTAATTGTTTGGCCTGACATTTCGACCGAGTTACATCGAGCCGTGGTCACAGGCTGACATAAGATCAAGCCAAGTACATGGGGCACACTAAAAGTTTTGCACTTCTAGCTAATCATCATCAAAAATCTATTTGAATTTCGAATGTTATATTTTTTAAACGTTGCAACCTTCTTAGTTTAAAAAAAAAACAATTGGCGGGAAATCATTTGTCAATTGTTTTTTATCACACATCAAAGTTCTACGTATGCAACGAAAATGGAATTAAGTCGAAAAGATTTTAGAGCGATAATATTTTACGATTTTAATAGTTCTCTCTCTCCGCAAGACTGTGCCGCTCGTATTCAAAATGCTTTTGGGAGAGAAGCACCTTGTTTGAGCACCGTGAGGCGATGGTTTGCTGAATTTGAGAGAGGTCCGAGTTTCTTTATATGACGAATTTCGTGAAGGGCGGCGGAGCAGAAGAGGGCTCGCATGGAATGGTGCTCACAGATGGTACTGAAGTACGACCACGGACATTCTAATGCTGTTTATGACATTGTCCCAGGAGACGAAACGTGGATTTATTGTTTTGAACCCGCAAAAAAAACAGCAAACTTGTGAATGGGTGTTTGAAAATGAGAACAAGCCAACAAAAGTAAGGCAGGCGAGAAACGTTGGTAAAAAAAAGATCGCGTTTTTTTTCTCAGCTACTTTTTCTCGCTCCCATCTGTACAAATCCACTTGAAGATCAAAAGAGTGTTAATGCCGAGTGGTATTCTACCATTTGTTTACCCAGGGTGTTAGAAAAAGTTTGCGAAAGACGACCCAAAAGCCGCGTTCTCCTACATCATGACAACGCTTCTTCACACACGGCCAACAAAACAAAGTCATTTTTAGCTTCCGAAAAAGTACAACTCGTCACCCAACCTGCGCATAGCCCCGACCTAGCACCCTGTGATTTCTGTATTTTCCCCAAAATCAAAGATTTGATGAGAGGTTTCACTTTTACCAACTCCGAAGAGGCAGTGATAGCGTTCAATATATAATATAGCGTTCAGATCTGTGGTCCTCCTGTTTTAAAAAATGGTTCGATCGCATAAAAAAATGTTTAAAATGTAAAGGAGAGTATTTTGAAAAGCAATAAACATAATATTTTGGTTTTAACATGTTGTTTTTTTAAGTTACGCAAAACTTATAGTGTGACCTACGTATATCTAAGGTAAATTACGCGTTTAAGTCCCGAAATCATAAATAGTATAATGAATTTGGAACATAGAATAATACATAATATAACCTATAATAATGTATAATTCTAACGTGGATCATACAGTACCTACCTATTACTACATATTTTAAAACAAAGTCGCTTCCTTCCGTATGTACCTAGGTATGATTAGATCATTAAAACTATGCATCGGATTTTAATGCAGTTTTCACCAATGGATAGAGTGGTTCTCGAGGAAGGTTTTTAGTGTAGTTTTAGTATAGTCAAGCGGACGAAGCTGAGGGCGTCCGCTAGTATTTACTAAGTAGATATCTCACCCATAATGTCTTTACGGAGTTACAACAAGCCTAAAAATAAACTATGGAAATGCCCCTGAAAGTCCGAGATTTACTAAAGGTTATCGCCACCGCTATGATAGCGATAACATGACGCAAACACGGAAGTCAGGGTCATTCACATAAACAGTACAATCAATAACCCCCTTGGTCGACGTTAAGTTTTGTAAGGGTACCTAATACGGCCAAGGGCAAATAGGGGAGTGGATATTTTATAACATAGATCGTAGGTACTTAATATACCTAGTAGGTACCTATCCCTAGCCCTTGGTCACGCAGAGGTAAATGTGAAGGAAAACTGTGTCTTGGTATTTAATACTAACCTTCTACGTTAGATCCAATAGGCCACAAAAACGTATTTCGAGCAAATGAACGTAAGGAACTGGTACTAGACACTCTGGTTACAATACATTTTTCCAAATTAACTAACTATTTAGATACCTACTTATGCATTGATGTAAGTAGGGACTGAAACTTGGCACTATGTCTCACCTGCATGTGATGGACTTGCCAACAGATCAGGGTCTTTGCGAGGCCCCTTTTTTATATCGCGGCCCAATGCCTCGGCCGCCCCTACGTCCATTAATGGGCGTCCCGGTACGCACTCGGAAGTATTCCCTGTGGCGCCGGCGGATTTGGCCAACTATGTGGCCTCTGTCTGAGGTTGCGTGGGGTTTTATCCCGCATCATTGGGGTCGAATTTTATCCAGCGTCGGTGATTAAATTTGCATTATGCGGGGCTTCAGCACTGTAGCTGATCCCCCCCTCCTCCTCCCTAAGGCCGCCACTGTCTATGAGACAAGCACATAACTACTGGAAGGATCCACCAGGGAGCTCAAATAAGTACCGAACATCCCTAGAGAACCAAACCAGACAAATCGTAGATACAATAATAGCTGTAACTACAGTAAACGTTTACTATTGTGAAATCTAAAGAGATATCCGAGTCACAATAGAACGAATCATACACGTTCAGGCCATTCGGTCGATGGGCTCAAGGTCACATTGCTCAAACTATGACAGTTAAAATTAACAATGTGCTCTCATGTGCGACACGTCACACATAAGGTAGGATGCTAATGCGTCATGGGTGATGAATCTACGTTACTGCGAGCTGTAAGGTAAAGATAAGTACCTCTGTAAACATAATATTTATTCTTATAATATCAGTAACGGAAAAAAAACATCCAAGTAGTCAAGTACAATATATACCTAGTAACCAACATTAGATTAGGTAGGTATGTTAGGACAATTTTATTCACACAACGCCATCTAGTCTCAAACTAAGCATAACATAACATATAACATAGCATCACGCCTTTTTCCCCGAAGGGGTAGGCAGAGGTGTGCAGCAAACACACCCACATCTCGCCAGCTATGTTAGGTCCCATGTAATAGGGGGCGAGCCTATTGCCATTTAACGGGCACAAGTTCCAGACTCTGGGATAATTATCTGGATAAAATTCTAAAGAGAATTATACATTATCCACCAGACCCGGGAATCGAACCCGAGACCTCGAGTGTGGCAGTCCGTACATAGTACCATTGTGCCACCGAGGTAGTCCAAACTAAGCAGAGCTTGTGATATGAGTACCTACTAGATAAACTAATTTAAATATCTACGTATATACATTTTTTTGTAAATACAAACATAATATACATAGGAAACAGCCAGACTTCGGTACAACCGAATATGTCATCACACATAGTTTGTCCCGACCGGTAATCGAACCCGAGACTCCGGCGTCGCCGGGTGCACTACTGACTACGCCACCGAAGTAGGCAAAGCAGACAAACTTACTATACAGGATGTAACATTCAAATGGGTCGTTATGGGAAAGTCAGAAACTATAAAAAAAAAACAGACAAGGGTCTGTTCTTAGGAACCATGTTATCGATTTTAGAAAAAATAAAACTGAAGTTCTAGATAGATAGAGATCAGATCTTCGTGTGTCTTAGTTTCAGACTTTCCCATACTGATCTATTTAAATGTTATACTTCGATAGCATCACTATCTCTTCATCACTATTAGGTACATTGTTATAAAACCAAGTCACCTGTTATTTAAATTTCTTTGGTTTTCTTAAAATTTTCTTTAATTGTAGTTCAATCAACTAGCGTACCTACTCATGAAAAATACATTTTGGGATAAGTATCTACCTACCTGCTTATGAATTTTTGAATTTTTTTACTTGTAGATTTGTAGATATACAACTTACTTAATTTTCCAAGCGACAGCTTACTACCGTCCTATGACGGTGAATTTATTTATATCACTCGATATCATTTTCGATGATGTCATTCGATGCAGGTCAATGCGTGACATCACGACTTATAATGTGGCTTATCTCATGAGACCTGCCCACGATTCGATACGTACCTACCTAGACATTTCTAAAGTAACATATGATTTACTGCAAGTCGCCTGTGGCTCAGTGGCTCCGCTCGCTTTCGTGGGTCGTTTAATCTGTTGTGTCTGTTAAGTATATAGATGATAATACCTAGGTAGGTACTAGTGAAATACGTTCTTTTACTAGTTTATCTATGGTCTGATGTTTTGATTTATTGAATCAATTTGCGTCCAGTCACAGCTGTTTTTATTGATACCCAGATCTCTTCACTGGCAGATAGCAGACATTTTAAAGAGTAATTAATTTACGCTTTTTTTATTGTGTTGTCGTAGGAATTAAGAACTAGAAAACTTTTCCACGGGGACGAAGCCGAGGGCGTCAACTAGTTATGATTAGCAAAATGAGCCCATATTGTATCAACAGTCTGAAGACGAAGGCTAACGACATCTAGTGGGTTATGGCAGTAACTGTGTAGCAGGTGGTGCCTGTCGACTGCCGTAAGTTATATCGAATTCATCAACTGTTTAGTGTTTTAGTGGACCATTTAGTACGTATATAGTTAAGTAGATGGCGCTTTAATCAACTTGCTTCCACCACACACCTTTATGTCACACCGATATCCCAAAAGGTTGCCTACCTTTCGTTCGGGGATATCGGTGTGACCATGGCCTTATTATAAGAGGTGTGACATACAGTATATTAAAGGAGCTGTAGCACTTAAAAAAATATTATATTCTAAGTGGTTTTATTTTACCGAGTCCTATTACGATGAAAAATAATCTCAAATCGGGTAACTAACAGAGTCATCCCGTTAAAATATTCAGAATAAAATTGTAAGGTTGCATTAATTCCCATTGATCGGATATATTGTGTTAAAAAAAGTTATTCATGGTTAAAGTTCAAAGTTTTCGGTTTTTTGGATTTTACTCGTAAACAGTAAATTTTATCAAAAAATTGTTTCACAGAAAATTGTTGATAGTAAAATTATCTACAAAAATGAGCTACTAAGTTTCTTCCTACGAATTACCATTTCTGAGAGATTGCGGTTATTAACGTCCAGCAAGCTATATTCTACATGTAATGCTGATCGGCTCCTATTACGAGTAATTTGTCGTGATGGGGCACACTAAAAAGTTTTGCAATTGTAGCGAATCGGAACTATTTGAATTTCGAATGTTAAATTTTTTAAACGTTGCAACCTTCTTAGTAATAAAAAAAACAATTGGCGTGACACTCACACATCAAAGTTCTACGTTTGCAACGAAAATGGAAATGAAAAAAAAAAATAAAAAAAAAATCGAAAAGATTTTAGAGCGATGATTTTTTATGATTTTAAAAGTTCTCTCTCTTCGCAAGACTGTGCCGCTCGTCTTCAAAATACTTTTGGGAGAGAAGCACCTTGTTTGAGCACCGTGAGGCGATGGTTTGCTGAATTTGAGAGAGTTCGAGTTTCTTTATATGACGAATTTCGTGAAGAGCAGCCTTCAACTGCCGTCAACGAAAATAATGTGGCTACTGTTAAGCGGTTAATTGAAGAAAACCCGCGGATTACCTATGAGACAATTCGAGGACTATTGGGGATTGGTATGAGTCAAATCCAGAAAATTTTACACAAAGAATTGAAAGTTCGGAAACTTTGTTGTCGTTGGATCCCTCATGAACTGACAGCGGAGCAGAAGCGGGCTCGCGTGGAATGGTGCTCACAGATGCTACTGAAGTACGACCACGGACATTCTAATGCTGTTTATGACAATGTCACAGGAGACAAAACGTGGATTTATTGTTTTGAACCCGAAAAAAAAACAGCAATCTTGTGAATGGGTGTTTGAAAATGAGAACAAGCCAACAAAAGTGAGGCAGGCGAGAAACGTTGGTAAAAAAATGATCGCGTTTTTTTTCTCAGCTACGGGTCCCATCTGTACAATTCCACTTGAAGATCAAAAGAGTGTTAATGCCGAGTGGTATTCTACCATTTGTTTACCCAGGGTGTTAGAAAAAGTTCGCGTAAGACGACCCCAAAGCCGCGTTCTCCTACATCATGACAACGCTTGTTCACACACGGCCAACAAAACAAAGTCATTTTAGCTTCCGAAAAAGTACAACTCGTATACTCGTGCGCGTATATGTATATGTCGTGCGCATAGCCCCGACCTAGCACCCTGTGATTTCTGTATTTCCCCCAAAATCAAAGATTTGATGAGAGGTTTCACTTTTACCAACTCCGAAGAGGCGATATAGAGTGATAGCGTTCAATCAGCAAGTAGAAAACATGCCTTCAGATCTGTGGTCCTCCTGTTTTAAAAAATGGTTCGATCGCATGAAAAAATGTTTAAAATGTAAAGGAGAGTATTTTGAAAAGCAATAAACATAATATTTTGGTTTTAACATGTTGTTTTTTTAAGTTATGCAAAACTTATACTGTGACCTACGTATAGCCAATGTAACTCGCTAAAATGTAGCTTTAAATTGCCGAAAGAAATTTTAAAATCGGTGTAGTAACTTCGAGGGCGTATTTTTTGTATGGCGTATACTTCTGATAAGAAAGGAGTTTCCAAAATTCTAATCCTTAGGGGGTGAAAAAGGGGGGACAAAGAACTCCTCAAAAACTAATTTGTTTTACTTTACACCTGCGCCAATTTTCAGCTTTATACGAATAAATGCAACCTTACAATTTTATTCCGAATATTTTTACTGGATTAGTCTGTTAATCTGATTTGACTTTTTATCGTAATAGGTGGCGACTCGGTAAAATAAAGCTACTTGGGAAAAATGAGTTTGCTGTTAATCAAATTTTTTTCAGTACTACGGCTCTAGTACTAGTATGTCGGTCACAGAATCGGACTCTGTATATTACCCGCTGCAGTCAAGGGCTATTTGCGTGGGTTTTGATAGCGGATGTTACCAAATAAATCGCAAGTCAGAGATGACTTCAGAGGAGTTCAGTAACTTACGACCGATTTAGTTCATTTTGGTCTTAGAAAATCAAAACATAAATAATAATATGAACCGCAGTGCTGGGCAGCAGCGGATATTTTTAAAATCTTCAGAGGATAGTGGCTAATTGAAAGCTAGGCAAGTAAAGTTTAATATAATGAGTATAACAATAAACATTATGATTAGTTATTTTATTATAATTCTCTCTTAAGTGACCCCCATTACCTCCACCTCTCCTAGATATAATTCCTTAATAAATACTTAGTTTATGAACTTTGTAACATTTGTCCTGACTGTTGGAATTTTGGTTAGAATTACAGAGTGGTTATTGATAGTGCCCGGTACCATACATTTTTATTAAGACAAAATGGTACAAATTAATACAAAAGATATTAAACACCATAATATCTATACATTTTATTATTATTGAACAAAATCCTCCACCGCGATTATCTATCTGTATGTGCGAGATAAACGCAAAAACTACTGCATCGATTTTCATGCTGCTTTTACTAATGGATACAATGGTTCTCGAGGAAGGTTTTAGTATATACTCGTAGTTTGTCAAGCATCTGAAGCCGAAGATATCCGCTAGTTACTAATAAAGATACTTAACAGATGAAAGAAATACCCACTTAGACTCAGAAAGTTAAAAATTCGGTACGTCAATTTTAATGATAGATAGGTTTACTAGAGGAGCACGTGGTCTAGTGGTAACCGACAATGTTAACGCATTGCAAAGGTTAAGCAATATCGAGTCAGGCTGGTCTTAGGATGGGTGACCATTGCTTAAGACACTGAGACCCCTCCGTGTCTCGGTGAGCACGTTAAGCCGTCGGTGCCGGTAATCATACGAACATCTATGGCACTCGTTTGGGGTTGTTGGAGCCCTAAATCAAAAATCCGACCGGTCTAACTACAGAACTTCGATATCGCCCATGGGTTGTGAAGGTCAGATGGCAGTCGCTTCTCGGAAAATATCGAAGTTCAGCCGAATCACAGTTAGATTGGAAAGCCGACCTCAACTGAGTTGGGAAAAGGCTCGGTGAATGATGATGAGGTACTTACTAGATAATATTACATAGCTGAGATATACCTTCTAGCTAATATCTAATTAGTTTCAACAAACATACGCACAATTAAAATCTATGTAAAACAACAATCATTTATATAAACCACCCGTTATTTATCATCAACTTTATTCTTCAGTTGTCACATATAATAGACATTGTTCGATAGAAAAAAAAAATGCTCAATATCTACCATCTGCCTACCCCAACGCGGAGGGCGCGGGAGCAGCAGCTGGCGTGTCGCACGCGCATATTCGACAATAGAAGCGATCAATGAACCCCGGGGTAGCACCCCTCGCCTTCGGAACATCAGGTACCGTACCGATTCTCATTTCGACTACCTTCGTAGAGAAACTTTTAATACTGAGATTATTTTAGTAAAAAATGAACAGCTGATAGACATCTATTTCACGGTATTCTATCTATATGATTTTCTTGCATAGATTCTTTTCATTACTTTAGGTAAATTCTTTATACTTTTCCGAGATAAAAATTAAGCCAGTAGGTATACAGGTAGGTACAGCTACGTTCTAGCCGACTCGGTGAATTTTGTACTGCCACAAAATCGTTACGGGGTCCAATTGTATTTTGAAAATGAATTCAAAACGCAAAAGTCTAAAAGCCATAAATTCAGAAACCCATTGGAATCTACACACAATAATTTCATCCGTATAGGTAATAACCTATACTTACTATAAACTACTAGCAAAATTGTCTTGGGGTCTTCGGTCTTTAATGCAACCTTTAATGTTACCTCCAAACACATACTTTAGTTGTTTTTTTTTTCGTGTTTGAACTTAAGTGGTTGTAAAAGAACCACTATCCCAACCAGGTCTGCGTTGTTGTATTAGGATTCCAGATATTAGTTCTCTGTCCTGTCTGATCGCGTGAGAACCTTTGTTAAAATCTCAAATCCGTATTGACATAAGTTTCAAAGCAAAAAGCTTATAATATACCTAAATATTTTGAGTAGAAACATGACGACGGAAGCAATCGGTTCCACACAGCGTGTTAGTAAGAACAATACAGTTCCCACCGCATAGGCGCCCGCGTACTTCCGGCCGGATGACATACTGGTTTACAAAACTGACCATTGATTCTGTACCATAATAATTATTATGAATATCTTGTGACAATGATAGTATGAGATTGGTAATGGATGTTATTTTCTCCTGTTACCATAAAGTAGGTAGATACCAGATGTGAGCATAAAGAATGGTTTCTGGGGTCTGCCTAAAGTGGTAAGGAAACTTCGAGAATTTCAGGGCCCAAGTTATTCTCAACTGCGTATCTGTTTGTAGAGCCGATTAACTGATTAAGGAACTGTGAGTGTCTCTTTTCTCTCCTCTCATTCTCTTCTGGGAAACAGACTATTTGAATCTGCTAAACAAAGAACTCGGACGGTGCTTATCCATAATGAAGGTCAGAGGTAGTCAGAACCTTCTAATAGAGTTAATTTGGTCTCCTGACCGATATTTTTCGTGATATGAGGGGTACATAGTGGTACCATCAAGATCGAGTCAAGCTTAAATACCGGTAAGTGGTGCACCTGCTGATCGAACGAGCTTCTGGCGCAGCAATAAGCTCGCCCTCATTATGTGGCACCAACAATTACTGGCGGAACGTTGGCGTAAAATTTGGATGCTTCTGCCTACCCCTTCGGGGAAAGGGACGTAGTTGTGTATGTGGTTACACCGACGCGACGCTGTATTGCTCTTTAGGGCTGTCGAAAGCTACGCGGGTCATTAACAGTCGAATTCAGCAGTTTGGTCCTCTTTATGTCTATGTTACGGCTAATACCCGAAGTGCGGCTGCACCTAGTTTTAGCCGGTTAGAACTAGGTGTAGCCACTTACTCTTGGTTAATCCTAGGTCCAGTTGTCACTTTCACCTGGGAGAAATCTCTTTTTTTTATTAATGCAAGTCCACGGCACTCGCCGGCCGCTGCCGCGGCACCGCTCGCTTCGCTCGCTCGGCTCGTGCGTAGGTGGTCACAGTTTTAACCTAACCTAACCTACCCATACTAGGTTTAACCAAGAGTAAGTGGCTACACCTAGTTCTAACCGGCTAAAACTAGGTGCAGCCGCACTTCGGGTATTAGCCGCAACATATATATCCTTGGCGTTTTCGCAAATAATAAATTAGAGTATTTTACAGTGATACATACCCCAAGCAACTCGGCTTGACCAGTAACGATACATTACAGCGCGGCATGGAGCACGTAGAGCTACACGGGTCGAACGGTACGACAGGTCCAAAATTCGTTGCTCTGTGGTCTGTGATGAAGCATCTAGATAAAGCGGGAACACCGAGTAAAATGAGAGGACAAAAGACGGTATGGTATTCAATGGTGTCTGTCAGACAGAAACAGAACTTTTTTACACCAATCTACTTTTTCATGATAAATGTGTAAAGTGATTTCAAGAATTATTACTAGATGGCGTGACTGAGGGTAAAATGTGGATTAGGAATTCAGGTAACACTTGTTGCTTAATTCAACCATTACTTTGAAATTTGACTACAATTTTCTGGTAAAGTCTAACCTTAACAAATACTTATCCCTATTCTAATTAAGTTAACTTTATCAGCCCCACAGGTAACTTCGGTAAATTGCTCAGATTGAAGATACTTACTATTTTAAGTTCTATATTAATTTCACTGAAGTCTGAAAGACACTTAGTATCTCCAACATAAGTTACGTACCACGATAACTTATCGTTAGATTCATGTAAGTAATTAATTATTGATCATTTAATTAGTAACCCTAACACGATGAAAGTTAACTTAATTAATTGTTAAGTGACAGTGCCGTTAAATGGTAAATGCCGATAAGTAATTGGAAGAGGGTTAACTCAAAAACTTTAGTTAAGTAATTTTAGAATTGCGCAAAGATAAGTAAACCAGTCGTGTTTTATTGACAAGTATTGTAGATAACTGCGTCTATCGGGTAACTATTGCAATAAGTTTGCAATGCGATCGAGTTAGTAGAAGAGACGTTTACACGGTGGTGATAACGAGGCATATCATTAAGCTAGAGTGGAGGGTAACTGGCAGTAGGGCATGGTAGGGCACGCAACGCATGTGGCCGGGACTGGGCCGACGCATCTGGTAACGAGGGGGGCGCGGCGGGGGCTAAAATTAGTACCAAAGCGCCACGTGCGCCACAACTAACTACGAACAAGCATCAGTCCGCGCTCAATCACCACGACGAACGGTCGCACCCGCACACGCCAGTGTTTACTACTGTAACTTAACTTACACACTTCGCCGCTCGTAGACTGGTATACCGCAACATCGGTCGCAGTGACAGTGTCTGCAGAGTGCTACGGTGGCCGTCGCGACGGAGACAGTGCAAAGCATGTTGATGGCTGAGTCCGAGGGGCTGCTGGCTCTGGGCGCGCTGCCTGGTCAGAAGGACACCACCTGGACCAAACTGTTTGTTGGAGGACTCCCTTATCACACCACAGACAAGAGTTTACGGGAACACTTTGCAGTATATGGTGACATCGAGGAGGCGGTCGTGATCACAGACAGACAAACCAGCAAGAGCAGAGGATATGGCTTCGTAAGATATTTTTTGAATATTTTATGATTTATCTTTCGAAATGTAGTCTTATTAGAAGTTTTCATACAGCACCCATGAAATTATAGTATAATGTGAAACCGAAACTGACACGTAAACTTGGAGACTCACGCGCCGCGGCGTCGAGTCGTGTCGGTGCTGAAACAACGACCATATCGCACAGTTAGCGCGTTATCGCACCTCATTGCTACCTACATTATACCTAACCCACTGCCTACCAACTACATGTACGAGTACGATACTATACAAGCCATAATCGCGAAATTACATCAAACGCGGAAGTTGTACCACGCAGGTAAAAATGTCAAACAAAGCATTTACTGAAACTAAATTACATGACGCGTAATTCCAGTGAGAAGTCATCACTTGTCAAAAGGTTTCTTTCAGTTCATGAAATGCCAGTGAAATTTTATATTTTATTGGTATTTGATATGTAAATATTCAAAGTTCATCTACGAACTTATATGCAATCACTGTGTAAATAATGAATTAACTCCGCTGTGTGTAATCGTGTGATTGCTTACTAACATTTAGTTATATTCACAACTTCCTCGCGGCAGATGCCATGAACGACGTTTTTTTCGATGCATTGAATTTAATATCGTATGAGACATTTTGTGTAGTTCACTAGTGCAGCGTGGGGCTCGTGGGAAATGAATCACAACCCCATTTTCAATTCGCGTAGGGTGACTTAGAGCCAGAGGGAACTGTCCGCACAACCCTCCCTGCGATATCCAAATAGCTGTTATAATCGTAACACATCGTTCGTGACACTTTTGGACTTACAAAAATATGTAATAAACAAAAGTTTACTGACTACCTATTTACATCTTTTTTAATGGTGGTCTAAAGCAGATAGCAATTTCAAAAGGCATAATTTGATTTAGATTGATAGACTTGGATGTTCGTACGAAGGTTCTTTTTTGAAAATATCGAATTTAATTTTGTACGAAGGTATTTGATGTTGATATTTAGATTAGGAATAGTAAGTATGTATTGAGTTGTGCAGTTTTATCATGTTTTATGATTAATTCAAAGCAAAAGAGGGTAACTAAACGAATAATTAACCTTAAACATGTTTTCTTATCTTTGTGTTAGAGGTAAATTAAACGTTTTTGAGGTCTGGTCTTAAAAACGTTTTGTTAATTCTACAGACTAGGTACATAATCAATCTATCTATATTCATTATTATGCTTATATTATGCTATGCTATATGTATATGCTATCCTTCGGTGCCGTGGTCGGTAGTGCCTCGGCTTCGACTCCGGAGTATCGGGTTCGATTCCCGGGTCGAATCAAATATTTGTGTGATGGACAAATGTTTGTTTCGGAGTTCGGGTGTTTTCTATGTATGGTATGTATGTATTTAGAAGTATGTTTATCAGGTCCCACATCACAAGCTTATATTAGCTAGATGACGTTGTGTGAGAATGTTCAAAAATATTTATTTATTATTATTTATTACTTATTACCAGTTAGTATCAGTTACTTCTGTAGTAACTGATACTATCTGCAGATACTTATCTACAAAATACAATAAAAATTGTAACTATCTTGAACGCCCATGATAAGTATCTTGTGGGGGGTCATATAAATTCGCTTTTTGTATTAGATAATCCTACTTCAAAATAACTTTTTGAGGTTTTACCTAACCTAAGGTACTTAACTATTTTTGGATGTAACTTTTGGTACCTAACTATACGTAGTTAAACAAATCACTGCGATAGTAACGTTAACAATAGTCAAATAAAATGGTATGTAGTTAAAGTTGCTATATTTCGTAGTTTAGGTAAATCTACTTTTACCTAACTTTACCAGTTTTACATAACTTTACCAAGTAATACATAGGTTACTAACATTTCATAGTAAATCAAATATTTAAGTAACTATGAAATCGATGCGCTTTACCCGCCACACAAGTTAAAATGTAATAAACACATAATCCATACATACAACACAACAAAATTACATAACATTAAAGATATATAAAGATACATAACAAAAAAAAAGTGCACAAAAACTTTTAATTCATACACCGTACAGTTACAATCGAAACCTTCAATATCATCGTTACATATATAATTTATTTGTTAAAGAATCGAGTAAGTATTCGATATTCGGTTTCGAGTCAACACTTCAATGTTTCTTGGGTGGTTATGTCTTTGCTCTAGTTAACTGGTGGGTCGAAGCGACCGGCTCCAGCCGGGACGTGATAAAGTACTTTTATAAAACAAAAGAGTGTCACCCGATAGCGTACATGGGTTTGACAGGCAGACATGTAACTACCTGTGTTTACGTAATGTTAAAGTTATATTTTTTTAACCATTAATAAAGCGTTGGCATGTATATGTGTTCTTAAACAAATAAAAATAAAATAATAAAACGAAGCCGCTTCCATTCCCTAAGTATGCTTATGTATCTTTAAATCTACGCAACGTATTTTAATGCGGTTTCAACCAATGACTAGAGTAGTTCTCGATGAAGGTTTTGTGTATATAATTTGTCAAGCGGGCGAAGTCGCGGGCGTCCGCTTGTTATTTATAAATATTTACTGTAACATATAAATAGGCAATTTTTTTAACAAAAAATATTTCAGAAGGTGTCTAATTAAATTTAATTTTCTACGAGATTCATACATTTTAGAAATTTGATTACACATGATTAGATATCTACATAACAAATATTTAGAGTTAATAACAATTCTTCACCATCAACTAGAGAACTGATAAGTAAAAACTATGCTAACGATGTCGTCGATACGTAGTACGTACGATATAAGACTTAGAGTGAGATTTATAAAGCGTACTTGTACTTATCTTATTATAGCCACGTCTAAGTTCACAAAACGAAAAACTAAAATAATATTCACAAAATATACTTTACCATATCCTTTTTTTAATCTTTTATAGAGGTATGTTACAGTTTATCAGATATAAATGGCAAAATTACACTTATAACCATGTGTTTAGAATAAGTTCTAAACACATGGTTATAAGTGTAATTTTAGCTAAGGCTCGAGCTAAGCAAAGCAGACTTTAAATTCCAAATCAAAGATTGTACTTAGCATATGCTTAGCTAAGATTTTGCTAAGCCAAACCGTGCATACGTGGTTTGACTTGATACTTAGACGCTTAAACTATGCTGAAGCCAGTGGATTCAGTCTTCTTTGGGACCTTCAAGACAGTTCGCTTTAAGACAGATTGAGCAATAGCTTACCTACAGACTAAAGATCAAGGGCACAAAAAGTTTGAGAGTATTTTTGTGTTTATCACGATTTAGTATAAAAACATTCAATGAGTCATAAAAAGTTCACATACCTAATCTACAACAATCGGTCTTGGTAGATACGTATTTATACTTATTTAATGGTATACTTCTGAACGAAAACTCGTAAAAAAACCCTATATCTACCAACACATATGACCAGCTTGGTGTATGTAGGCTGAATTCCCCTCTTTTCGAGGGAGGCTTATACCCAGCAGTGGGCAATAAATGGGCTTAGATGATGATACTTTTGAAACTCACTACTTAGTATAGTCAGGCTTTTATTTCAAGAGGAATAAGCAGATATATGTTCCATGGGCGTGTATTATGTCAGTTTGTTAACAATAAAAACTTTAATAATTAACTCAATAGTTTATTGTGGAAATATTAAATAAGTTAGACTTTTGTGTTCATTGTTTGTGAAGTATTGAAGACCTTTGCTCTTAGTATGAAGTGCGTTGCGATATTTAAATAATCTTCAAAAATTTAAATTGCATGTAATTTATAACTCATCACTATCGTAACATTAGATCGTTGCATTACAAGCTTTATCATCTGTATAAATAAAATGAATCGCCGTTTGTTTGTCTCGCTAAAACTCGAGAACCGCAGAACCGATTTGGCTGATTTCCGTCTTAAAATATTCGTACAGACTCAGGGAAGGTTCAAGCGGTACGAAGTACCGGGACAAATCGTAACCAATAAGTCTCGCGGCTTCAAAGATTAATAAAATGTTAGGTACCTTACCTACCTATCTACTTATAAATCAGGCCTCAGCTCATGGGGTGGCGAACCTTGTTGCTGTCATTCTTTCCCCTAATGGTGACGGGGCAAGCATACCCTATGTGCCGGAGGCATTGTCGGCGTGGTCTGCTCTCGGCGGGGATATGGTTTTGGGTGCAAAGGGGCTCTACCAACATCTATAGGGCCCCAGCGACCTCACCTGCTAGTGGCGCACCTGCTGATAAACGGACGAGGCTCGTTAATTTACGGTACCTATGGAGTGGCTTCGGCCCCTACGTGGGTACCAGGTGGTACAACAGTGTTGGTCCGGGGGGGTACCACCGTGCAGCTGTGCTAAAGCCCCCCAAGTAACCCAGCCCAGGCTGGGTTGCGTTAGGGGTTCAGCAGCTGCACCGCCGGGCCCGGGGCGATGTATGGTGCAGCAGGCATGGGACCAGTGGGGGCGAAACGGAGTCTAGTGTGGGTGGTGTGGGTCGATTCGCCGGCCAGGGAGACCCTTAGCAACGGCGTTGCCGCGGCCGCCCGCAACACAGTCATGGGGCCCGCCTGGGGCCAACCACCCCAGGAGGCTGCCCCACATGTTGCGCATAATCCTGATATGGGATCGCCGCTCCGGGTGGTAACCGGTGTGGGGTAGCGGCGGCCTTGCATCAGGGGGGTTTGGGAGCCCTTCCGTCCGGCGAGTCGGCTCCGACCTAACCACACGGTTCTAGACAAAGCTAGCCCCTGCGCTTTGTCACTTACTGCTGCACCAAATGTCGCCCTGTCTTCACGCTTCTTCTTCAAAATCTACAATGGCAGTGCAACAAAAAAGAAATAAACGTTACACAGCGGCCCTAGGAAACCCCACAACTTCACATTTCGAGGTGGAGTTCACTAACGTCCGCGGACTCCATGCGAACCTCGATACCGTCCACCACCACCTTGAGACGGCACGGCCCGCTGTGATGTTCCTCACGGAGACACAAATACGCCGCCCTGACGACACGTCTTACCTGTGTTACCCCGGCTATGTCATCGAGGAACAATTTCGAGACAAAGCCGGGGTGTGCGTGTTCGTTAGGGCGGATGTTTGCTGCCGCCGGTTGCGCTGCCTAGAGAACCCCTCCAATTCCGTCCTTTGGCTGCACGTAGACCATGGCTCTATGAGCCAGATCTACGTGTGCGTCTACCGATCCCACACAGGGGATTCTGAGACAACAAAGTTCTTCCAGTACCTCAGCGAGACGGCTGATGAAGCGCAGGTGCGGTTCCCGAACGCTGACCTAGTGTTTCTGGGGGACTTCAATGGCCATCACATTGAATGGCTGGGGTCCCTCAAGACTGATCATGCGGGTAGAGCCGCCCATGCGTTCGCTCTCTCCCACGGTCTGACCCAGATGGTATGCGGGATCACCCGGATACCAGACAGGTCAGATCACGCGCCCGCTCTGCTGGATCTACTGCTGACGAGTCGCCCAGCCCAGTACAGTGTTTCGGTAGGAGCCCCACTGGGTAGTTCCGACCACTGTGTTGTTCACGCTGGCATGAAGGTGTCACCTCCTGCACGTCCTGTACAAACGTCACGACGACTATGGCACTACTCGTCAGCGGATTGGGACGGTCTACGCGATTATTTTGCGTCCGTCCCCTGGAGCCAGCGCTGCTTTGTAGGAAAGGCTCCTTCGGATAGTGCTTCTGCTATTGCTGGCGAGATCAGTTTAGGGATGGATTATTACATCCCTTTCACTGATGTCGCCAGTATCCGCAGAGCCCGTCCCTGGTTCGGGCGAGATTGTGCCAAAGCTGTTCGACAAAAACAGTCGGCATATCGCGCCTGGATCAGGGCCCGGGCTGTGCGCGACCCAAACGTGGGCCACCTCAAAGCAGCGTACAACCGGGCCACAAAGTCGAGTAAGAGGGCCTTTAAGAGAGCGGATGCCCAGCGCGTCGCGCGGCTTGGTCAGGAGCTCACTTCCCATCCCACGGGCAGCCGTGGATTCTGGCAACTGGCCAAAGCCGTGCAATCTAACTTTTGTCAGCCCTCGCTGCCACCGCTGCGTTACCCAGATGGGACACTGGCTCACAAAGCCCAAGAGAAAGCGGATATGCTCGCAGACCTCTTTGCGGCTAATTCCCGGGTCGACGACCGTGGCCTGCAGCCCCCCGCCGTCGCCAACTGTGGCCACACAATGCCTGATATTGTTATCAGGCAATGTGATGTACGGGCAGTGCTGCGGTCACTCGACACGCGGAAAGCCAGTGGCCCTGACGGCATTCCGGCGGTGGTGCTACGAAAATGTGCAGCTGAGTTGTCTCCAGTATTAACGCGTCTGTACCGCCTGTCATACTCTTCAGGGCTCGTGCCGGAGGTCTGGAAGGAGGCGAACGTACAACCGATCCCCAAGAAAGGGGATCGGTCCGATCCAGGCAACTATCGACCCATAGCTGTCACCTCAGTCATTTGCAAGGTGCTTGAGCTCCTTATAAATAAGCAGCTCATGCAATTCCTAGAGGATCACTCGCTAATCAATGATCGACAATACGGCTTCAGGCCAAAGCGATCAACGGGTGATCTTCTGGCATTCGTAACGCATGTCTGGGGTGGGGCTATGGAAAGGCACGGCGAGTCCTTGGCTATTAGCCTGGACATCGCCAAAGCCTTCGATAGGGTCTGGCATGCTTCGCTCCTTTCCAAGCTTCCGGCATATGGTCTACCTCCTCAACTGTGCAGCTGGATTGCCAGCTTTTTAAACGAGCGCCGAGTGCGGGTCCTCTGCGATGGCCAGGCTTCTCGCTTCTTGCAAGTGAATGCTGGGGTACCGCAGGGGTCCGTACTATCACCAACTCTCTTTCTTCTGCATATCAATGATATGCTATCCCTCGGGAACATTCATTGCTATGCAGATGACAGCACACTGCACGGGAGTTACTCGGTTCGTCCGACGGCGGGGCGATCTGAGATTGAGGAGGAGAGACGACGACTCGTGGCTGATCTCGACCGTAACCTCGACAGTATCTCTCAATGGGGTACCGAGAACCTGGTCGAGTTCAATGCCCGCAAAACACAGGCGTGTGCATTTACTGCGAAGAAATCCCCTTTCCTTCCCCTACCCTCTCTTCAGAATGCATTATTACCAATGAAGGACAACCTTGATATCCTTGGCATAGACGTTCGTCGAGAGCTCAATAATAAAAACTACATCGAAAGATGTATAGGGCTAGCTTCGCGGAAACTAGGAATACTGAATAAGGTAAAGAGATTCTTTACACCGGACCAGAGGTGTCTGCTGTACAAGACGCAGATTAGACCCTGCGTCGAATACTGCTCTCACCTCTGGGACGGCTCCGCGAAGTATCTGCTGGACGCTCTCGACGCTATGCAGCGACGGGCTATCCGTATTATTGGTTGTCCGGAGGTAACGGGAAGCCTTGAGCCACTAGCTCAGCGCCGAACAATAGCTTCCTTGGCCGCATTCTACCGTATTTACCACGGCGAGTGTTCTGAAGAGCTCTTCAATCTGATCCCACCCTCTTCCTTCCGATCCCGAACGACTCGTGCCGGGCAGAGATGCCACCCCCACACAGTGGATAGCATGTTCGCGAGAACCGAACGTTTTAAACGTTCGTTTCTCTGCCGAACGATAGTGGCCTGGAACGCCCTGCCTGTGCACGTGTTTCCTCCCACATATAATTCTGGGTTCTTTAAGCGGAGCGTGAAGAGGCACATCAGTAGGTCGTCAAGTTGAGGGCCACTCTCAATAGTAATGTGTGCTGTGAGAGTGGCCCACAATCGCTAGACGTCGTCACGATTTACCACCAGGCGGGCGGCGTCAATTTGGCGAACCAAATATAAAAAAAAAAAAAAAAAAAAAAAATGGTGGTCCCGGGGACCCCACACGTGCAGCGAGCATGGGATGATGTTGGCGCTGGGAGGGTTTTGAGGGGGATCATGGACGTGGCTTCTGGCGTGGAGCTGGCGAGACTCAGGGCTGTGTCGCAACCGGAATCAGGGGCATGGTTGCAGGCGCTTCCTTCACCGCACCTGGGAACGTTACTGGACGGTGACTCTTTGCGTGTGGCGGTGGCTCTTCGCCTGGGCTGTAGGGTTTGGGACCCTCATAGATGCATCTGCGGTTCAACGGTGGAAGCCGATGGTCACCGTTTCACGGGTAGGTATCCGCGGCACCATGCCCTTAATTATCCGGCGCGCCTTAATATCGGACAATGTTCCCTGCGTCCTGGAGCCTCCTGGACTCAGTAGGACTGACGGCAAGCGGCCGGACGCCTTGACCTTGATACCGTGGAAAAACGGCAATTGTATGGTGTGGGACGCTACGTGCGTCAACACTGTCGCGGCGTCTCACCTCGGTCGAACCATCCACGCTCCGGCTGCGGCGGCTGAGGACGCGGTGGACAGGAAACGGGTGAAGTACGCCGCAATGGAGCCGCGTTATTTATTTATGCCCGTAGCGGTACAGACCTTGGGCAGTTGGGGCTCCGAACCCAAGAACTTCGTCGCGGATGTAGGGCGGAGAATTAGGGAGAGGACCGGTGACTCTCGCTCTGGGTTGTTTCTGGTGCAAAGGTTGTCCATTGCCATTCAGCGTGCTGCTACGCTGCTAGCATCATGGGCACTTTTGCGCCAGGAATGATGCGGGACGAGTATAATGATTTTGTTTCGTTTGACTGCGCTATTGTTCTGTGTAAACATATTTTTATTGTAAATTGACAGTGATCAATTGAACAAATAAATCTTCTATCTACTTATAAATAAATTGTCTTAAAAGGGCTTCGAAAATAATATCCAATATCTGGGTGATCATTCTTAATCAAAAGTTTAACGTTATGAACACGTCACACGTCACAGTATGTTGTCATAGTTAGGTACTATTTGTTTATTTAGCATTTCATAAAAAAATTGGACTCAACAGCCAACTGCCCCGTGTAAAATATCTAATAATTTCAAATCATTCACCGAGCCTTTTCCCAACTAAAGTTGGGGTCGGCTTTCCAGTCTAACTGCGATTCAGCTGAACATCGATATTTGCCGTGAAGCGACTGCCATCTGACCTCCACAACCCATGGGCGACATCGAAGTTCTGTAGTTAGACCGGTCGGATTTTTGATTTAGGGCTCCAACTACCCCTAACGACTGTCATAGATGTTTGTATGACAACCGGGACCGTCGGCTTAACGTGCTCTCCGAGGCACGGAGGGGTCTTAGTGTCTTAAGAAATGGTCACCCATCCTAAGACCGGCTTGACTCGATGTTGCTTAACCTTTGCAATGTGTTAACATCTAATAATTTAATTAACTAAAACCAACTTGTTCAATTAATAAGTTTTTACTAAAGAGATAATCAGTTCGTTCACTCATTTAACTTATAATACTATTCAATTGAAACGTTTAATTATACATCTGAATGTAATTGGTTAATTGTTGTTTATTTATATCAAGTATCAAGCTGCGTTATTATGGGCGTATCTCTGACACGCCTCCTGGCGCTACGGGCTACGCCGTAGAACTTTTAACTTTATTGAGGACCGTGACTTATTTAATAGGCTGAGGAACAATTTGTTTGAAAAGAAAGTTTATTATTGAAGGAATATGAATATAGAAGGATCTGTTTTTAATTAATTCCGCGGCCCAACGCGGCCTCTCTCACGTCCGTTGCCGGGCGTCTCTCAATAATACAAAAACCTAAAAAAAAAGTTTGAGTTACCAGTTGACAGGAAGTTACGAAGGAAGTTTTAAAGCCAAATCAATGTTTGTGATAATCATTTTTACCTACACATTTTTTTTTGTAAATTTGCCCGTTTTAGGGACAGGCTATAGTCCTAAAACCATACTACCTTAAACATTAGTCAACATGTTAAGGTAGGTGAAAGTTTATTTTAATAAATTGCACAAAGGAGTGTCTATGTAGACATACATGATGATGAAAAGTCATATTGACAATATGACTTTTCATCCAGGCGGACCTTAGAGTTAATTTTATTGTATTTATCAATAATAGTGGTGTGCGTAAAAGGAAATGTAGGTACGTTACGAGTAGGTATATAGAACGCATTGTGCGTGTTATTAATTCCTTTTCTGGGAACTTACATACTATTGATAACTTTTACTGTTAGTTTGAAATTTTACTTTCACATTCACTTACATATTATCATCACGCCTATGTGCCTCGAAGGGATAGTCAGAGGTGCCTTACAGACTAACAATTTCATACAGGACAGATGTTACTTACAGGTACTACTACTCGTACTACCAGGCCTATGTCACTCGCCTAACAACCGCAAAAAATACGTGACGTCAGCGACAACTTGAAGTTGTAAATCAGTAAGAGTTGTCTCTTGTTTGTGATACGGCATTGACCTTAGAGTTGATATTGAGGCATTAACGTCATAATTATTGGTCAAATTATGCTGGTATATATTTTACTTTACTGGACAACCCTAACGTTCGAATGATGTTCTCTGTAAACAAAAGAATGTGTTCTGTATGTAAGTACTATTCCCTATTCTGTGCTAATACTAAATAAAATTTCTGAATTGTAATACCTACCTATAATAGGATATTTACAACGATTCTACACTATTTATATAATGTACTAGCGGACGGCTATTACGACGAACCGTTACGAAGTTTTGGAGATCTAAGCATATAAAGGGACTGGTAGCGACTTTTGTTTTATACTATGTTATGATGAGATCTATACGCATGTTGTAAATATTACTTTGAAGGTAATATAGAACAGTGTGTCTAGTACCAGTTCCTTACTTTAATAACTCGAAATACGTTTACGTATTCCTCCATACATTTCACACCAGCCGCCCCTAGCGGTAACGTTAGGGAACTGTGTGAAATGTTTGGAGGAACACGAAAACTGGTACTAGACACACAGATACGAGTTGAACAATCGAATGCAAAGCAATTTCAATCAACTAACAGGCTGTTAGCTCCACCTATTACCTATACTGTGGCTCCACGTTGATAGTTTGCGTTATCGCTCGCCGCGCTTAACTCCGATTTGTATGGTTTACAAACGATAAAAAGTCCATACGTTTCATATAATTACACTGTTTCTTTATCACAGAATATTTGCATACAATATGACTGAAGTTCGAATTGTTTTTGGTTTCGTTCGTTTAACTTGTACTCATAGTTTACTTACAAATTACGATAAGCGGTCAATCGCGACTTCGTCCGCTTGGTAACGTAGTGTAACGCCATCTCGTAGCGAGTAATAAGACTACCAAACTCAGCGCCATCTAGTAGCAAATCGCAGTACTACTACGTAACGTCTTTCGGGAATGTTCTGTCAAGGTACTTCTATGTAACGTGTTATCTAGAAGCATCTCGAAGGTGTGGAATGTTCGCGATAATTCTTCCGTGAAGATTCTAGAGTAATCTAGAGTAATGACCGTACTATAAAGGCGGAGCACTTCGGTGGCGGGGGATCAGTATTTCCAGAGCGATAATACGAGTTATACCTGCGAGTTCAAGTGCGATTAAAAGTGTTTAGTGAAGCTTTATAGTGAAGTGTAAATTAGTGGTGTAATAAATAAAGTGGTTTTGTGGTAGTTTGATCGGCATTTTCCATTCCGTAGAACCCCGGCTCGTAACAGTAGTTTATAGCAACATTTTTGATTGCTACTCCTCACCAGCGTGTTGTTATATAGCCTATGTTAATCGCTAACTATTTATCTTTGAGATAAATTTAAATGCACGGCAAAATACTTATCGCCCCTCAGTTTATAAGCATCAGATAAACTTTTTTTCTGCAAATAAACCAATTATTTAACAATACTTAGTACTGGAAGTATCAAAAATGTTCATCAATAGTGTATTTGTATTGTATCTTTTCTTCAAATGCGTCATAAAAATATATTTAACGTACAAAAATATGATTTGGATGTTAAAATATGCTGGATTGCACAGCAAAATCTACTAAAGTCTAGAGACTAAAGCGACTTCAATCAACTAGGTATAGGTTAGGTTAGAATTTTTAAATAAATAGCTATGCGTAAATTGCTGCTAAAATTAATATATTTTGAGGTAATTTTTTGCTGCGCAATCAGTAGAAAAGGTATTTTTTTTAGTACAAAACGAAGGTTTTTTGATTAGCAGTTAAATACTACCCTTTATCTTTTTGGGTGAAAGAATTTTTAAATCGATCTAGTCGTTTCGAAGCCTATTCTATGCAAACATATAAACAAAAATTCAAATCTTTCCTCTTTGATATTGTTAGTATATTTTTCTAAGCAATGAATTCAGCTAACTTTTCCTTGATAAAAGCTCCAATTTAACGGAGTCTTCTTCTGTTGGTAGAACGTTTCTCCTGGAAAGGGTTATAGTATCTGGTTCGTGTACTACCCAAGGTTATCGTTTTTGCAATTCATATCGTAATATTATTGGATTTCTTGTAATCCAGAATGTATGTTTAACAGATTTATACGTTCATATAAACATACTGTAATGCGAATGTAGTTTAACGACATAGTTAGGTAAATGTATTAACAAAAGGGATTATACATCTTTTTTAATAGTAGGTACAAACCAGGCACGGATGTAGAATAATAAAAATATTATTAGCACCTATAACTAACGGGATTATCTCGCAAAAGACTCCAAACCGGAGATTTTCCTTTCTCCATTTTCCTCCATTCTCTATTTAAAATCAGGCATGGGTAATCTAAGCATTGCTGTGGTTACCAACTACCAAGAAAACTATTCTGCATTCCACATTTGAATAAAATGTATGTGGGATCAAGAAAATCAGGAGATCAGTAGAAAAACTTCAAATTAATGACTGTACAAATAGTCCGAGTGCCAAGGCAACGGGTTTAATTTTTTATATAACTGCTACTTTTTATTAAATTCATTCGGCCATTTTGATAAACCTATTACTTATATGTATGCCCGGTGACGGTAATAGGTTTGACCCCAATTACGTGGGACTAAAAATACTGGCAAATTGTGAGTGTATGATGCACCTCTGCCTAACGCCTCGGGGATATAGGCGTGATTTGTGTGTGTCCGTGTGTGTGTGTTTCTGCTTTTATACAGTGTCCTACCCTACTTCCTATACATTATTCAGAAACTAAACTATAACGTTTAGAAACTACAAATTCTCAAAACACAAAGGTTAAAAAAAAATGAATAAAACCTAAATACGTCATTACGCCTCATAATAGAGTTCATCCGGTACAATTTTTTGTGTGAATCAAATAGTGAATTAAGTCTCTCCTAATTATTCGATATTATAATAGGATTTGGTTAAGTAATATCACTAAATAACATTATGAAATTGTTTCAGGTGATAATGGGTGACCGAGCCGCAGCAGAAAGAGCATGCAAAGACCCCAACCCTATCATTGATGGAAGGAAAGCAAACGTCAATTTAGCAATTTTAGGAGCAAAACCCAGAGGGAACTTAGCGCCAGGTTAGTGATAACTTTGTGTTTGCCACAATACCGACGATAAGGAAATGTTGTTTGAAAGGAAACGGGTTCATATTGCGCATTCATTGACCTCTTGGATTAAAATGTAACATTTACCAGGAAACTACCAAACGTTCATTAATTTAAACATGTGTACCTGTATGTATTACCTACGCTTCTACGGTAGTCCGTCCTAATCTTAACAATAAATAGCAACATTACCTACATGTCGCACTTAGGACACTTTAAGTATCAACCCAGGACCATCGCCCTCCATGATCAGGGCCAGAGGACGGCGGGAGAGCGACTGGCGCCGTCCTTACAGAAGCAGGCTAAAAGGGCTGCGTGCTGCGGGGCCCTTTCCCCACAGCACGAAACCAGATTCACTCACTTTCATTCCGACCAAACTCCCGAAGAGGCCACACTGGTGGCCAAAGTCCGCCGGGCGCCACTGGAAATACCTTCTAGTGTCACCAGAGACGCCCGCAGCAATGGACATGGGAGCGGCCGCGGTTGCGGAATTAAAAAAAATAAAACTTTAAGTATCAAGGGGGAAAAACACAGTTTAAAACGGCTGTTTGAAACAGAGATTTAAAATCGGTCGTTGGTTTAAACCAAATTTCGTCATGCCCGTACAACGTTCTATGGAACACTGTTAGTTTTAAGTAAACCACGTAGAATGCAAATATCTCTGTTTTAAACCATGTATTTTCCCCCTTCCTGTTGCATTTTTGTTGAAAAAACTAAGTACCCACATTTTCATTTCATTTCATTATATAATTCAAAATTTAACATTAAGTAATAATTGAATACACATTCAAAATCATAAAGCCAAGCAATTGTAAAGTATTCACCAAATTGTGTCTTGTTTAATTCCGTGCCGGGAACTTATCAATGCTCAGCTGTTTGTTAAAAGAGCATTTTTTTTTTGCTTCAAAATACACATGATACTTGTTTTTTTTTCTTCTTCGATTTCAAACGTGTTAACGGAGAAAAACTGTGAGATAGCATCGTGTGTGATACAATGAGTACTTCGTGGGGGTCAGACGTACATGTGTTAGTGTGTTAAAAATCATGTATGGTAATATTTTCGTAATCAGCGCAGGTCCGAAATTCGTTGCTTTGTGAATAGCTACAATATTAATAAACCAAGAAGTTTGAAAATATATCAAACTCGATTGTTACACAAAAATATATAGATATACCTATAAATTCATCACACCTTGTAGATATTTTGTTGTTCATTTGACCCATTTGCATGTATGGTGGATCTTGGACCTTGGTGGAATTTGTATACACCCTGTGTGCACACTATATTCACCCAAAAAAATATGTGATGCAAGATTGAAAAATTAATAAGCGCTAACATTATAAGTGGGACATTTTATTTATATCTTTTCGATTAGTTGATAATACTGCAATCAGATAGTGAGTGCTCAATGATAACGGGTATAATTTATCTCTGAGTGTACTGGATTTGGTATTTAATAAAGTGCTATTCAATAATAATAGACTCGAAACGTAAACTGTAAGAGCCGCATAGTTGCTGCAGGTTATTGAAAAGTGCGGCAACTATCCAGCTTTGGATTGATAGCAATCAAATGTCTAATACCCTATCAAAGGCTTTTTTCACACCTCCACCCGCAAAGGAAGACAAAGGTTTATATTCAATCAATCAATCAATCATTTATCTATTGCTGAACACAGGTAAATTTTTACAAGGTTATCCTAGATGATACAGGAATTTACATCCGCTGTGCTCTGCCTCACCGAGCATGCACTATTTATAGGACGATACAATAATATCATAATATTAGAATAAATTAAAACAATGTAAAAATTACAAAATAAATTGAATGACAAATGTCAATAATTATGTAAGTACCTATAAAATGTCAAAGAAAATAACAAAAACGATATGTTATGCTCAAATTCCGCTAGGCGAAATTACGGCTCTATAAAGGTTCTGTCGTTTCGAGCTCTAATGAAATTTGCCAACGAGATCTATAAGATCTTAAGAAAGGACAACAAGCTATGCTATCTTTTGATTACTGTAAATCTAAATAAACTAGATCTACGTGGGTGGCGCGGACGCCACGAGGACAGACTAAAACAATAAATACATGATCGTTTAACACGTAATAGAATAAAGCTTCAAAACTCCTTTGACACAAGAACACATAAGACCATGTTTTTTTGTAACATTGTGTAATGTTTAAAGAACACTATTGCGACATCAATATTATCTAAAAAATAAATGCCTGGTTCGTTTCACGGAAGGTCGATCTTACCCGGTGATTCGTCTAACCTAATCTATCCAAGTCGGATTGTCCTAAGACTTAAGTAGGTTTTACTGTTCCTGGTTTGGGGAGACGCAAGATATAGCACATTGGAAGGAGTTGGGGGAGGCCCAGCAGTGGGATAGTCCAGGCTGAAAAAAAAGCAAATAATTTTAAACCATAACGCATCGGTATAAAGAATTTTGACAGGTAAAACTTAAGTTAGGAATGTTGATAACCGTACAATGTAATATGGGGAGCAAGCCTTCCCTCGCCGGAAGTTCCTAAACGATCGGAAACGGAAGTGCTCGGTATATGCGGCTCTTTAATTGATTGAACCCCGCGACACGCACCGACACAACACAACACTGACAAGGTGACAAACTGTAACCTTTATAATCACTGCATTTGCATAGAAACAAGATATTCACACCACGTGACTGTATCTAAGACATGGATATGTCTTTTTAACCAGCTATGTTAGTGAGGGTTATGTTTTATGCGCGTACCTTATTTAAAAGACTATGGATAAGGATAGATTTTGGAAGCAAAAACGTATGTTGTCAAAAAAAATATTTTACTCAAACTTATCAAGGAGGTATCAAAATGTAAAACATAAAATCTAATTTTGTTTTAATATAATTTCGAATGAGAAATTTTCTAACAAAGTCTTGTAGTATTTTATGTGTATTGTTGCTCATATGACATATTATAGCTATTAGGTTTCATATACTTAGTAGGAGCAATTAAAATGGTTGTTTCGAAAAAAACTCAAAAACTTTTCATGCAACATACGGCATGTAATTGAAATTTTTATCGCTTCAATTGAAATCAATATTACAACACGATAATACAAGTACCTTACTCTGATAAGAAATGACGTTAATTCCCAAGGCGGGTTACCTACTGATTATTTCAAACAGGGTTAACGGCATTTTCTGAGGTTGTAAATTTAATCTAACTCGACCTACCGATGACAAACGAGCTTTCATTCGTGGGAATATCAATGTTAGGTTCAATTTAAGACAAAATAATATTTATTGTACCTGCGCTCCTTCATACCTCAGATTTGCTTCTTACTGCCGGCACCGCCGTGTGGACATTATTAAACTATTCTCTATTCTATTATCTTATATGGGAGAGATAAGTTTGTGAAACAAGAAAGCAAACACCTATGTTATGTTAGCTGATTACCGCGGGCGGCTTTGCCCGCGTGATAACATTTTCTAGTTGTGAATTCCCGTGGGACGGACCATTAACGTGAAGCGGACAGGTAAAAAAGCTTGGAAAATGCTTGGTGAATGATGAATGATTAGTTAAGGAGTTACAGGACTAGGAAATTATAAACCAACCGATGGGTATGCATAACTTCAAAGCCAACTACCTAGACTTAAAACTATAAATGAAAATAATTAAACCATTGGATTGAATTTTTTTTTAGGATAAAGGAAATTGGATGAAAAAAATTGCTCCAAAAAAAAAAAATAAACAAGTTATTTAATAAACAAAAATTTAACCTTAAAATCAAGATGACGAAGAAGACGACTGCCTTGGTGGCGCAGTGGTATGAGTATGCGACTCCCGTCCCTGAGGTCCCAGGTTCGATTCCGGGTCGAATCAAATTATTTGTGTGATCCACAAATGTTTGTTTCGGAGTTTGGGTGTCTTCTATGTATATAATGTATGTATTTAGAAATATATAAGTATCTTTATCAGTCGTCTAGATCCTATAACACAAGCTTATATTACTTACCACATACTCAAGTACTGAAATCGGAAACAACATCAAGTTTTTTTACCTGTCCGCTACATATTACCTTATAAAAGAATTTCCAAAATCGGTTCAATGATTCGAGCCTATACAATGCACACAAAAAATCGAATCTTTCTCCTACATATAATATTAGTAGGTAAAGACTAGTAATAGTAGACCATTAGTAGTATAAAGAACTAGTGACGGATTCGCCCGGCGGTAAAGCGTTTATCTTGCACTTTACACATAAATTTATTACACACATAAACCTTGTGGAAAATATCCTAAATAATAGTGAAAACCGTGTTAACGCCCGTTTCGAGAAAAATGTACACTTTAGTTTATAGTTGACCGAGCGAGGGAAGCGAGCGAAGCGTCTCAGTTTTAACTCGAGGACTGGCAGATTTGGCGTTGTTGGTATGTGTGTCAGTTCTGGTCTACAGGCCGCATTTTTCAGCCGATTTTCATGAAATTTGGCACAAGTGTTCTTTGTTGCAAGGCGCAACTTTTGTCGAAGGGATTTTTCGATTGGGGAGAAAATGCGCAAATAACGCGAGGTCTACTGTTCACAGAACCACCAGTATTTAGATAATAGATGGATTACTTGTACCTATGATATCCCACACAATGGGAAGACATGAAAAAAAAAGTCGATCTCCACTTTGCGTTTTAGGCCTCCCCTACACGTAACGTGGGAATCAATCTTACTTTATCCCAAAAATAATATTCGACACAATATTTTTTTTTATCAAATTAATCCTTCAATTTAACATAAGTAGCAGTTCATAACATAGTATAAAACAAAGTTCCTTTCGTTCCGTTCCGTTCAACGGATTTTGATGCGGTTATCACTGATGGTTCCCGAAGAAGGTTTTTGTATAATATAATTTGTCACGGGCAAAGCCGCGGGCGTTCGTTAGTTTTGTATAAATTCCAATCCTTGTTTTTACTAGTTATTATAAAAAGTTAAGCATTGTTTCACTTCCTATGTTAATGAGACCTCAGACTTTTGAACCTCAAGCTATTTCGAGGTTGTATTAATTAGGGAAATTTGGTAGACGCTCAGACTTGACGTTAGTGAAAATTCGTATAGTTATTTACGAAGTGAGACCCCGATGTCATGGTTTTAAATTTAACTTTTTAATACTAAGGATTAGTAACAGAAAGGAACATTATATGGAACATTTCTTTAAATTTCAAAAATTCTGTGACACGAGAATTTTCAGATATAGAATGACCACACTGATTCTTATGGAAATTTGTGCATATTTGGTAGGTCTGAGAATCGGTAGAACAAGGGTTACAGGATCAGCTAGAAATATTATAACAATATTGAGATGGCCTACAGTTTTGTTCCATATTCATGCAATTATGTAAAATTATGATTATCTGTAGACAATTCCTTTCAGGAAAATCTCAGTGTATATTGGCAGCGATTCAAACTATTCAATGTATAGACCAATTTACTATAACTCACGGCCGTGATAGTCAGTACGCGACTACATGAATGACAAGGCATAATGAAACTTCCGCGCATACGCAATCAACAATAGCTTGATGACATGACAACGGGTACGACATTATAATTTCGTACAAAATACTCTTTGCTTGTAAAATGATTGTGATTTGATTGGTTAGTGTGATTTTATAAAACGGTTTGTTTATAAAACTCTAAACCACTATTTTACATAGAAGCAAAGATAACACAATAAAATTTGAAAAACCTTGGAAGACTTTAACTGTCTTAAAGACACTGACTGTCTTAAAGATCTAAGTAGGTAGGTACTACAGGGACTACCTATTTTATACATTTAGTTAATAGGAAGCTACTCCGCCGGGAGCCACTGGAAATTCCCTGTGTGCTCACCAGAGGCTCTCAGCAATGGACGTAGGAGCGGACCTTAAAAAAATGGGAAGGTACTAAATTTTTTTTATTACTTCGAGTCCAAAGATGTTGTAAGATAACAAAATGGAGAAAACAGCTCTTAAGAAATTAACAAATTATTATCTTGTGGTTCATCTCACTTCAGCAAGAAAACAAACTTCTTACACGTGGCGACGTATCATGTCAGTCTTATTACGTAAAAAATCAGCTGTTCAAATGAGTCGAGTTCATCTTAAATGGCCGTTTACGAAACCCGTTTATACGATACCAGAACAGCTGTTCGCCAAATCTTTTTGTCAGATGTCTGAGAAAAAAAAATAAAGACCCTATGAATGGATTCGCATCCTCGGTAAGGCCAGTAAGGCTAAGTTCGGTAGAGGTCGCGGTATTGTTGATGTCATAGTGTCGGGTAGTGCACACATTGAACACAGTTGCACGGGGAGGGCTCACACACAATAGGTGCGGGCGCGCATGACGAGACACCTGGTATACTCGTACACTACCGGCTACACCATATGCCACGCTCCCGGTGATGTTTACTGCTGCAGGGTACGCCACGCGTGATAACCAATCGTTATTTTTTATTGTTTGCTTTAGATTGTTCCTACAGCAGCGGCCTGTATTGTCAATGATGTAGAAAAAGAGCAATGTTTAACGAATAGATTGGAATAACGTATAAACACCCTACACGTGTTAAATTCGTATTTGTTTAAAATGTTAAAGACCTTTGTACTCTTCAGGTTATTTTGTCAATGATCTTAAACGTAGATACGTAAATAATTTCAATGAGATGCAGGTCCATATATCTTTTGTCATGTTTTGAAATTCAAATTAGATCATGACGATAACGTTGGTGCGATTGTATATATTTATAAACTAAAATATGTCGAAGTTGATTTACAAACAGGGAAAATAAAAACGTATAATAACGAATTGTATGCAAAAACTATCAATCTCGAAGTACGATATTCGTAGAATGTACAGATTGTTAATAACGGATGTTCTAAAAGTCATTGTTCGTATCTTTGTACTGGTTGTTATTTTTAAAGTGGCCACTGTCTGATTCAAACAGCTTCATTTTAGCACATTACTGCAAACAGAGCAGGGAACGCATTAATATCTGCCAAGGCCCACCCTGTTTAGTCTCCATTCTGTATACTGTAAACTACATTTCCATACAACATCACACAAAATATATTTTGTTAATAATACTAGCCCTACAGACGTAGGTCCATACCCGTATTGCTATTATAATACTTAGATTATTAACATCCCCCATCTATTTACATTTGAAAAGCGTAATGCAAGACTGAACTTCATCGCTTATAATCTAGATTTTGTTACAAAAGGATTTAACGGTCACTTCTTTCACTAGTCCGGTTTTAGGGCGACCGTTTTGTACATCATAAAATGGGTGTGCAATGCTTTGGTTGGAGTTACCGTTATTTAAAAGGGGCTGCGATTTACTGGGAAAAGGGACGCTGCGCACCACTATGGTAGTAAAACTGATCCTTGACAAAAAGTTAAAAAACTTTTGTAATGACGGCTCGAGCAAGAACAATATTATGTATGTAAATTTAGATTTCACAAATTAAGGTCGATTTAATTTTATATTTTCACTAATTGCGACTTTTTCATTGCGACACAACGAAAAAATTTAACCAACATTCTTTTTTTTTATACAAAATCTTCTCCTGGCAATAACATACAAATTAAAAAGAGAATTACAGCAACTGTTGAAAATTGAAAAACTCTCACGTGTTGCCGTGAGGATAGGAAATAGGGATTTATTTCGATTCCAAATTGTTTAGTTAGAGTGTTTATTAATAGCAGTACATAACAAAGTATTTATACTATTTTTTTTAATCTTTGATCGGATTATTAGAGGCATAACGGCGTGTCTGTCTTCGACGCCTGCGCATCGGGGTTAGCGCCAATATAAATAAGCAACTTTGACTTGTTGCAAGGAACATAATATCGTTAAACAAATATTAGTATGTACCTACATAATATTGGTTAAAACTGTTGTTTTTGATATATCAAGCTTATCTACTGATATTTAAAGATTTTTTTCGGATATCAATGAAATCAATTCTATTTATTACTATCAAAATACTTGTATTAGGGTTACGTACCCAAAGGGTAAAACAGGAACCTTATTACTAAGACTCCGCTGTCTTTCCGTGTCTATCTTCAGGCTGTATGTATCTCATGAACCTTGATAGTTAGACAGTTGAAATTTTCGCAGATGATGTACATATTTCAGTTAAACTATAACAACCAAAATACTAAACACTAAAATAAACTAGTTATCACGGCGAACTTCGTATCGCCTGAAATATAAAAAAAAAAAGAATATTTTAATATTTCATGCAAATGTATGTATTATTAATTATAATTGAAAAACGCGACGGATTACAGACTAGTTGTCGTATTAAATATACTAGTTATCCCAACGAACTTTGTATCGCCTCAAATATAAAAAAAAGTATGTAGGTATTATTAATTATAATTGAAAAACGCGACGGACGGACAGACAAATTGTATTATTAAATATATAGATATTGTAAGGGGGCTCCAATACAACAAATGTGATAGTTTTTGCTGTTTTTAGAGATTGTTACGGAACCACAGAACGGTTAATTTGAGATTACCGACAGACACTTCAATTTTATCTATGTGTTTTACTACATAAATACGTTTTTGTATCAGTCACCTAGTTCTCACAGAACAATAGGTTGTGAGAAGCATAGACCAAGGATCCCGCATACGAACACACAATATGTTGCTCGGAATTACGATTAAATTAAAAGAATTTGGTATACGATATATTTAGTATTCAAGCAACCATGTAATAAGTAGGTATAATTTTTAATTTGTGGGTACGACGAAGGCGAAGAAATGTTCCTTTTGGGATGAAGGAGGAAGACTAAAAATATTTTCACTACAAAATATGGTTTAAAAAATCCTCCGCGTCATTGCCGACTGGGAAAGTTCCCAGAATGCTGGCTGTGTTGCCACGTTGGATGGCGATACTTATCCTTTGGGCCAGAAAATAGCCAGCCTTCTGGTTCTGAGAAGCATCGATTAAGCGTTTAGCAATGTCTCTATAAAGGGGATGAGCACTCGGTTCCCATGACCCCAGTGTCTCAACCCCAAACGGCCGATGCAGCAGCAGCGTCGGCACATCCGGATGTGCTTGGAAAATGTGAAGGTGCTAAGGTGTCAACGTATGTAACGTCCCACACCAAAGGCCTTCCCATCTTCCACGGTATCTTTTTCCTAGTGAATCGTAATAGATAGCTACCTACCGTAAAATCACTATTATCAATAGATAGGGTGGTCTTCTCTTGAAAAAAGAATGCGGAAATCGTGCTTAAAATAACAATTAAAAACGTACGGTGTTATTATTGTTATATTTTTAATGCATGTACTTTATTGCAAGGTAATTGTTTATATTCACATAAACTGCTGTGGCAAGAGTTTGGTAGTAGTTTCTAAATACAACATGGTGGTTGCAACCAATGGGCGTTATTACCAGAACTGGCGTCGATTATGAAAACACTGTTAAAGTTTTATTATATGGGCGTGTTGATGAAGGCCGAACGAGCCACTTGTCCAAACATGTCGGGCGACAATATGAATTATTGAGTATAACGAGCACCGCAGTAATCGATTTACACCTATGTGGAAGACTTCCAATCGAAAGTATTACAATGTCTAAGCACCACACACAAATTTAATTGTACCTATCACTGTAATTTATATGGGGTTATTAAGTATTTAAAAACGTAAAACATAGGTACTTACTACAAACCTATATAGGTACCATACTAAATAATACAAACATAATCACATGACCAGAAGGAGGACCACAAGTCGTTAATTGATCTCAACTTGCAGACTGGGGAGAATTTCTTTCGTACCTCTACATCTACGGATTCTGTCCGATCATGTTTGAGGCCGTATTTATCAACCGATTTGTATGAAACTTTACACACGCTCTCCTTGCTTACAGTGAATAACATTTGAATGATATTTTTTGGATTGGATGACAAATGAAAGAGTGATAAAGAAAATTGAAGAAGAAATTTTCTAAACAAAGCCGCTCCCTAAGTCTACGGTTCACAGAACCACTAGTTATAACAGGTTATAACCTAATACCACTGCAACCACGTGGCGCCCGTTAGATTTGTCAAAGCAATTACATCCATTTTATTCAATAGAACTAGTTATCCCAGCGAACTTTGTATCGCATCAAATATATATATAAAAAAAAAAGAATATTTTAATATTTCATGCAAATGTATGTATTATTAATTATAATTGAAAAACGCGACGGACGGACAGACAGATAAATTGTCGTATTAAATATATAGATAAGTCATCGAATTTCTTGCAAAAGATATCAACGAGCGAACAATATTTAATATTTTTTTCTCGATAATCGATGATAATCGATATAATTGTTTTTTTTCTTTACCCAAATTGACTAAAGGTTCATATTAAAAAATGTATATATTTAGCATTCTGTACATAAAAATATTACTAATTCGGTCGCTAGTAATATAAATTACTATATCTGTATCATATTTGCCAAATTTGTAGCTGTACATGATGAGCCAAATCAACACAAACAAGTTCGACAATGTCCTTTATTTTCATTAAATAAGTACATTGATATGACATAATTTCTTAGCCAAGAGTGTTAATCTATTTAATCATCACTTACTAGAGCTATGTTTTATTGTTATCTAGCCATGCTTAAATAGGTATCTAAGTTGTCACTTCTCCTGTACTAGGTAATCCTGTGTTTCAGGCTCCAAGTGCATATAGAAAAGATGTTTAAATAATTGTTGTTTCTAAGGTGAATCTTCCTGGTCAAAACTTCAGAAAATAAATAATTTATCAAGGTAGGTAAAAATAGGCAATACCTATGTGTGAATCTCTAATAATATTGTACCTTTTAAAAAATGTTATAGTTACGGTCAGTTAAATACTCTACTCGAGATTGTCATCATTTTATATTAAAATTGTAAAAATTATACACTATGGCTTAGGCCCTTTACAATCTGCCAAAAAGCGATATACCTAACTGAAGAGTTTGCTTAAACGCGTTAATCTCAGGAATTACGGCTTCGAACTAAACAAAATTTTTTTATTGAATCTTTGAATCTATTGACATTAAGAGTGAAACTGTCAATAAGAGCAATAATGAAAACTGTAGCATATAATACGGTAAAATGTTAAATTTCTTTTGAGCACTTCTGTTCCTCAAGGTACCTAAACTCACTATAAATAAGCAATCATACTCTAATATACTCGTAATAAACTTTCCTGTGAGGCCATGTCATTTGTAGGCGATTTAAATCTAAATGAAGAGTTTTACGCGAACTAAGTCGCGGGTGTACTAATCTGGTAATAAGCGTATAGTGAGATTTGAAAGCTCCAATAATTAATGTAGGTACCTAATCCGTATAGAATCGGCATTTATTAAAAGGATTGGACACTATCTGTAAGCTAAATCTGTCTTCAGCTTGGACATTAATTACTTTAATTTTTAACAAAAAAATAATCGTTCATTTCATCTCCTAAGATTTTCGAACGTTTACTTCTATTTCTCTGGGATGCCATCATTATATTCTGGTTTTCTTATCATGGGATTTGATCCTGGTTTCCTTGAAATATCAACTTTCCAACAAAAAAAGAATCATCAAAATCGGTTCATAAACAACGGAGTTTTCCGTGAATTGAGAAACCTCCTTTTAGAAGTCGTTTCAAAAAGGGACCAAATTCGTTGACTAAAAATATTATACGAGTATATAATAATACTTGTTATGGTCAACGATGTAGGTACGAGTAACCGCTAGGCGTAATAGGTACACTTAAGCTGTCACTGAAGCCTCACTAGAGTACTTTAGTATACAAGTTATCATTGATTAATAGATATAGCTTGGCCCTTTGTGGTATTTAGAATAGTTTGGAAGGGTTGGTCTTGTGTTTGGCATTGCAGTTGGATCGCGTGCGCCGGCCGCCCTTCGCTTCTGCATTACTTATGCATGTGCCGAGCTCAAGCCCCCTGCAGTGTCCAATAGGTACACCCTAGCGACTATTTTTATTCAGTCTTTGGGATTTAGGCGACGAATGCAATGATGAGGCAGCACGTGCTGCGTACTTTTGATCGATAACGATATGGTTCCATGAGCACGCTTGCGTTTATTTATCCATGTATGTAATTTAAAGCTACCGGAATTAAAATTTTAATTTTGATGATAACTTACTTACCTATATTATAATTAGGCCATTATTTAATACGACACTTTAAGTTCGTATGAATCAACATAATGATATTCGTTTTGGAATTTCTTTGTTTGAAGATGAGCATCAACACATTTTGGCACTATAATTATAGGTATGTATAGAAGATGCCAACGATTTCCTGGCTCTGTTTAGTGTTTTTGTTCACACACAAAGATGCTGAGATGGGAACATAGTGTGGTCTTAGTTCACCTTTTAAATGAAGGACAAGAATTTTTTGAATTTCCCTTCATTTGTTTCATATCCTACGTGTTGTGCTGTGAATTCTGAAAAAGTAGCATGTGTTCCATGCTACTTTTTCAGAATTCACTTACTTAATTTGTAAAAACAGCGCTTAACAACACGGATAAAGAAATACGAATGTAACTAATTGGATTTCGAAGCTCAATAGCCAGTCATGAATCGATAGCCACGTATCGATTGTAACTGTATGAAAGGAAGCCTTATTGGTCAGGTGATTACGTGGACCGTGATACGATCTTACTTTACACAAAATCGTAGTATCTTCAGTTTATAGCTGAGAGGAAACAAGGAATAACCAACACACTATCGCTTTGATGTCATTTCAACCATAAATTGGCGATAAATATTTTATAACAATCATGTTTATTTACAATTTGGTACGGTTGTTAGTATTTTTATACTGTACTCGGAAGGTGGCAATGCATTCAGGTTAACGACTGTGTTCGCAGTTGAGTTGTTCGATTTACTCTTGCCTTTATTTCAATTATCAACATTTAACTTACACTATTTGATGGGTGTTTCTGTTAGTTCATTTAATGCGACAGCCGTGTTTGTTGCGAGATATTTGGGAATTTAGAATAAATTAGAAGTGAACCAGATTTAGCGTACGGAAAGTGCGCGCCAATGAAAAATAAATTAATTTGCGACGTTTCGTCGCCACACTAATAACCTCGAAGTTGTTGAACGCGATCCAACTAAATAACACCATCTTCCGTGTCATGCGGATATGTTGTTTAAAAATCTGGACCGAAATTTTAGATAATTAGACACATGCCTGTATTCACACTTCTAATTCTTTCATGTTTCGTAAAATAAGGATAACATTTCCTTGGCATTATGCCCACCCAACCATCAGTGCACATTGTATACTTCTAGCGTCGTGCAGTGACCCTGTTCAAACAGGAACACTTCACTGTAGTAGTTCCGTTCCCTTTGTCACCATCTGAAATTCGATCCCTAGCCACGACTTCCGCAAGAAGCCCTTCGATTCGATAATCTTACTCGTAGATAACACTAGCGAGTGACTATAGCGACTCTATAAACCACTTAGATGGTTTTACATCTACTCAACTTTTGTTATTGTGTACATTTTATAATTTTTGTTTATTCTGATATGCTGATCCTCAAAGACGGACGCGTGGAGCTTTCTTCGTGTCTTAATTATTATTTATGTATAACAGCTGGCGAGCAGAGGTTGGTCGAGCGAGGCTGACTCCGTCCGGCGGACGACGTGGTTATTTATAAAACAGAGTTGCGTCTCGTTTTGTCTTCGGCGCGCTCTTTATTTTGTCTAAATATACGCAGTTTTGGGAACATCGTCGCGGCCGGCTCTGCCGCGACATAAGATCTGGCAATCCGCCAGTGCCTCATCTTTCCTCCCAAAGCTTATCTTTTGTAGAAACATAGACAACGATTAGATACTAAATTAATTGATTAAGAGTAAAGTTTGCAGTATTTAATACCAATTGATTAGGTACTAAACATTAATATTACGCGCGTATGTAGAACATAATAAAATCGTTCAGAAGGCTTGGTCGACATTGGACATAAAAAATTAACTGCCGCGGCTCATGCCATGCACGTGTTTTGTCCAAAAATAAGTGTCCTGGTAGGGACATTGGAGAGAAGTGTAATTAATTGCTGCCAGTACGCATTTGCCTGCAATAAATCGTTACGGTGTCTGATTAATGACTTGCATCGACGTCGACGACATCAACTAGATCAAAGACTCCCCAATAGACAAAACTATGACTGTGGCCATGAGCTTAACATGGGTAGTTCGACCATATCGAACTAGGCCGCGAGCGCTGCGACACATCTAGTTCTATTCTTGAACCGATAAACTCTAGACATAATTATTCCACATTGTATCCATGAAACTGTGCTCGTATATATTTGAACTGTTTTCAGCATTTTTTAAGGATTATGAAGATTTAGATGGACGGATTACTTTCATGGCCTTTCGTAAAATAAATAATTACACTGTGATGCATCATTTGCTTGAAATAAGACACGCATTTTGGTTTATGGTATATCTACTTATATAAAGTAGGTATTATTTATCAAAACTGAAATAATTATTAACATCGAAATTTAAACTTTACTAGCTGACCTGGCGAATACATACGTACCATGCAATATATTTATATTAGTACATACCCAACCTACTACTTTACTTTATAGTCTTTCTGTCCCGATCGGTCGGCTTGTATCTAAAATCGTATTTCCGTAGAATCCCTACAAGCGACGTTAAGCACTTCAGCTTTGCAGTTCGACGACCTGAGTAACAGAAATCATCCTGAAAAATAAAATGCACAGAAGAATTCAAAACAATCTATATTTGTAACACTACCTACATTTTTACCAAAGCGGTCCCGTGACAAATTTCTACGAAACTTTATGACTGGTTCATTTGAGCTCTAGCTTCAAAACGTGATTGCGCTGCGTCATATTTGTTCCACATTGTTGAAATAAATTCAAATGTTTGGCTTTTATACCGTATCTGACAATCGATTACGACTTAAATCTATCTGGGTCACACATACAGCAACAAAAGACCGCACCACTTTTAAACCATATGACAATGGACATTAATGGAAAGAGAATAAAAGTTGAATCAAGATAAGCTTAGTGGTCCGACCTCGGCCGTCAAATAGCAGACCATGCATCGGTCGACCAATTTGTGGTGGCACATCAGGCGCACTGTAATACGACATGCTTTTAACCCCCTACATTGGAAATTGATCCCCATAGTTTTATTTTACTGGTTAATGATCACTATGTTAGATAACAAGTAACAATATACTTAGGTGCATGATGAACAGAACATGTTGCGGAGAACTAAAAAAACGTTATTTCTGATGTTTTCTGAATTTTTGTGATTTGGATGACGATTGGATTCATCTTCGTGTTGTATGGATAACCTGGCGGAGATTATGGTAAACATTTAACCAAAAATATTGCGGAAAGTCCAGGTTACCTACGTGACCAAATTATCACGATTTAGAAATGTTCTGCGACATCATTGGTTGAACATCAGGCTGAATCGGATGTCCTCCACGTCCCAGAGTAGTGCAGGTCATTTAAATACGCTTCTGCCTTGATGTAAAGATTGCAGAACACTACGAAGCTCAGATGTAATGCCAGTTTTTAACAACCCTTCTAGAGCACCACTATCGGGGTCGCATTGTCATTCTAGCGTTTACGAATCAGTGAATGCCCCTTGCTATGAGCGCGATTACATTTTATTTTGTGAACGACAAACAATAGCCGTAAAAATATTATTCTGTTATTAGAAGTAACAAGGTCATCCAATACAATTATGCTCTCAAAGCAGACGAACCGCGACACCATCCGGAGTGGCTGCGGATGTGATCCACTGTAATCACCGGTGAAATTTTACCACATAATAGCAAATATATTTAACAGCCCAAGCACAGGTTACGCTCTTCTGAATATTAGCCATTAATCACAGATTAAATATACCTAACTCACTCGAGGCATAATTGTGATTCTACTTATCTACCCAAATACAAACAGATAGGCAATTTGATTTCCAAATAACCTGACCGGAAAATAGAAAAAAAAACGCTTTGTGACTCTTTTGTTATGCTAATGGTAATTTAAATGTAACAAAAATGGCATCTACTTTGTAGCGAATTATAAATGAAACATTTAGTTGTAGGATACGGTCACATGGTATAAAAATGTCATCGCTCAGCGTCCACTGTATAAATCAAGGCAGAAGCTGCCATTACAGGTATTTGAGTATCTTAGTCCGTGCCAAACTATGAAAGCCATTTATAGCAACTAGTTGTCGTCTTCTTGTCAAGACTTCAAGAGGTGGGTATGTCCCTGGATGCCGACGCCCGGGCGGACGGCGGCGAGCGACGTAAATAGACAGTGCCTCGCGCGACTTAACAATGCAATAAAAAGAAATTAACATCGATGTTGCCTGCGCTAAGTTGAGACTTGAGATCTTGTGTCATTTGGAAGTGGTCCAATCTTCTCGCGGTTTATTTATTATATACTCCTCTCTAGCCGCTTCCGTTAAGTGACTCTGAAAATAAAATCTCTACGAACATTAATAATGATGAAAGAGAAATGTTTTATTTTTTTCAGAGAATTCAGTGTCCTCTTTCTTCGACACCTCATTTAATGTCGTTGTAGCTGCGACATTATTATAAATAGTCATGTTTGTTGCAGGCTTCGGATTAGCGGCGGCGGCAGCGGCTGGTGTTCGTGCTGGCTATCCTACTGTACTACCGTCACACTACGGGTGAGTGTTCACTGGTAGCTAACCATGAATCATATCTGTATCATGTATCAATGTTCAATGGTTCAACACTTCAATATTTGCCAGCACAAGCGGTGCCGCATGCCGCTCTGAATACATCTCACGAGACAAAAATCAGATGTAACTTCTCTATTAGTGAAGGAAATAATTTAGAAACCGTCTGTTCGTATCTTTGTAAATCGATATTAAAATAAGTAGGTGAATATTGAGGGAATCCTTGTTTGTTCCATTAGGTTTGAAAAAGCCGGGGCAATGGCTTACCTATTGTGGCCAGAATCTAAATATGATTCAAACTAAGTATGTAGGAAAGTATAGGTTTAATAGTGTAACGGTACAGTTAGTAGAGCTGATAGTTGCTGACTTTTGTCTCGGTAGATGAGGCGAGCGGTGTCTCCGGATGGATAGCGGCGTGGCGGCCGGCGGACCACACCTAGACTAAATTATCAAACATTTTCACATAGGTATCTATGGCAAGCGTGAGCGTGAGAGTGTATTTTTTTCGTTTTGGGTGTGAATTAGTCGATTGGGTTTTTAATGTTTACGTTTTACAAAGCTATATCGGAGCATGGGCGGCGCCGGTGGCGATATTATATACGCAGGCGCCGCCCAATGCCGTCACAATTTACGCATCGTTCTCGACACTCAATGTTTTCTTACTTTTATGTTTTATGCCGTGTTCGTGTAAGATTTTGTTGATTTGAGTTGAGTTTTGTTGGTGGTGGATTTCGTTTAATACACTTACTAAGGGCTTGTTTCATGCTGTGTCAGTAAAGTTTGAGGGTACTTAACTATTTAGTGGAACATAAATAATGTCCACAACATTTGCTTTACGTACCAATATATCGTTTAATTTATACGTAACATATTAAATTTATCTTTGTAATAACGAATTTTTGTTAGAAACTTATCAAGTTGTATTGTTTGAAGTAGTAAAGTGTATTTGATAAACGACATGTTCTACTTAGAAATTAATTATATTGCTGTCCAAATGTATTGAATAAGTAAACTGATTTATTGCCTATGATTAAACTGGTCTTAATGTGATTCACAATTGATAACGATAAAGTTGGACGATAAATTGTCTATTGTAGAACTTTACTGAGACGTTTTGGAATAGGCCTTCAGTTTATACTGAAGTGCACGGTAGCGGCGCTGCTGAAAGCGTGCTGTGTGTGCTTAGGCGCACGATATCAGCCGCGCTGCAACCGCAACCTCTGTAGTTGCCGCCGCCCTCGCCGCCGTCGCCCTACCGTCTGACACATTATAGGAGACATAGTAAAACTGCACACGGTGTGAAACTGTCAACACACCAACTAATTTCACACACTACGTCTAATAAATTCGTCTTCTTTGAATTTTAATAGCATGTTCTTGATAAGACAGTAACTGTAAAACAAAAAAGAGGCTATTAAATTAAAAAAGGCCTTTAACCAGCTACAGTTTACTTCCAAGTGAACTACTAAGAACAGCCAGAGAGCATATTAATCTGCTAGAAGTTACGTAGTTACATATAAAAACATATCTACTTACTTGTAGTCTTATTTTGTGGAGTCGTTGACTATATGTACCTAGATAGTAAATACTGATTGCTGGTAGTGAGAACCACGTCCTAGTGTCCTGGTTAATTACCAACACATTGACGTGAGCACGATCGATTCCTAACCGGCCACACGCCAACACAGCTATACAATACATTATTCACCAACACTCTTCTTTAATGATATATAATCAAGAGAAAGCAACTAGATATTAACGCTTTTATTTTCGTTTCCAATCAAATTAAAGACCATGTTGAACTAGTATCTGGTGGACACGTACTACTTTAGTTGCTAGGTGGAACGTCACTAGGACATTTAAAAGATATATGTTACGATATATTATTATGGATATGCCTTAATGACAATAGAATATTAAAGTAAACACCAATATTGACGCGATATAAAGTATAGATACGAGTATTTTATCAAAGTTACTTAAAAGTACAGACTATAGATAACGTTCTATAATAAAAACAGACTTAAGTATAAGTTTAACCGATGTATTTTAACTTAACCATCTACTATAGTGAGCTTAGTTACTGTTGTCGTTGTTGACATTACTTATTGCATGTAATTATGTACCTGTATTTTCTATAAGAATCTCTGAAAGTGGAATCGAATCTAACATACTCCTCTATTAGCTGTCGGACTAGTAAATTGGTTGTGTTTGTATTTCGTAGATGTGTCAATTCAGCTTGTGTGAGTATATGCCAGTTTTAATGCTGTTTGTTTTTACCTACCTTAATACAATATTCTAAGTACATAATACCTCATAACTGTGTAGAAAACTAGTAACTGTCGGACTATAATGAATAAGATCCCACAAAAACACATAGAAACCATACATTTTTAAAAATTAAACTTTTCGCCGCGTGACTCTCTTTCGGGGAAATAGGTGTTCTTGTTTTGTATTTTTTGTAACAGTATACCTACAACTATGTAGGTATTAGGCATTCAGTGATATACCGAAGGATTACAGGTGGGCGTATAGAACGGGCGGGGCGTTATGGCGGGCGTGGAGTGCATACGCATGCGTGTTACTCTCAGACTCCCTCAACGAGCTTACCAGATAAAATAGAACAAACAGTCATCAGACTATCTCTATCGTATGCTAAAGTGATAGAAAAAGACGCATAATTGGATTATTAAGGGGTATGGCAGTTAATAGTATGACGAGAAGGCTCTTCAGTTACGCTGACAGGCAGAAAGTTAACTCAAGATGCTCTCATACAACTTGAGCGCTTTAAGGTTTGAATTAAGCGGTTTCAGCAAATTTGGTCGATGATTTTATTAATACTTAGATGGTTTAATGAGTTTTCTGCTCTTGCTTTTACTTATTAATTTTTATTTTATAAACTGTTTTTATTTTATAAAGTTTTAAAAAGATTAGCGATGAAGTAGACTACTTCTGATGAATTTTCCGCTTAAAATTTTACGTTACACCTAACTACCAACACGACTCACGTCCAACTGTTTCGTAACAACACAGATGCCATCTAAATCTTAATTTTCTTGACGTTTACCGACGTACCTAGCCAAATATCAACCTACCCAGTCAGAATATTTCGGTCAGACGTAGTGCCACCATTATTGAATTTTCTTTTTAATTTAGCGGCAATGACGCACGGCGGCGGTCTCCCGAACGGCGATACAATTACATACAGTCGCATACTTACTTACATAACTTTTAACAGATTATCGATGTCTACTAACATAACAAAACTAGATGCTCGTGCGTGTCGAGGCTGTTGGGGCTAGGTATATAGTGTGGAAGTTTTCATCAGTATTAATATTCAGATGTCTATTCACTGGCATACATACGCAGTTCCAGTGAAAGGTCATCGTGGGTGAACAATAGACGTCATTGGCTCAGAAACTTCTGGAACTATTGACGTCGGTTGTTGTTGAGTATAATAGTAAAGTTCTTTTTTAATATCTGCAGGTTGTCACCTGGTTACGTGTACGGAACTCCAAGTTACATGGGTGCCATGAGCGGAGTCGGAGCGAGTGTGGGAACTGGTGCTGGTGGTCTGGTACAGCTACCACAACTGCAACATGCTGCAGCCATGGCTGCTGCTAACCACCTGTACGAATATCAGGCAGCAGCAGCTCAGGGAGCAGCTGCTTATCAACAACAGTATGCTGCCGCAGGATTTGATCCTTACGCTACAGCCGCTGGTGGGTTCTAAACAAATATATCAAGAATTACCAACGTCCCAAATTACCAATATCCAGAATTAGTTTATTTTTATAGCCAACTAGAAGATCGCCACGGCTCCGTCCGCGTGATATAGTTTTCTCGTTCCCGGTTCCCGTGGGAACACATTACCGGTATAAAAAGTACCATATGTTACTCAGGGATAATGTAGCTACATAATTAACTACTTAATTAATTAATTTTACAATCAGAATTGCAAAAACAAAAGTCTTGAGCCCGGCTTGAACCGACGACGGCGACGACAGTTCTCTTTCCAGGAGGAACGTTCTACCAACTGACCAAGGTACCAATAGCAAACCTCAAATACGATCATGTTGTACGTGTCAGTCAGTGTGCGATTTAGGGCGTCGCTTGCAGAGCGCCATCTACCAACAATTGACGAACTAACTATCTATCTATCCATATCCAATTTTTAAAGCGGTCGTGTATTATTTTCAGCAGCGGCAGCAGCGGCCAGCGGTGCCGGTTACGTGTCACCGTACTACGCCTTGCCTGGCGGAGGAGTTCAGGGACAACTGTTGCCCCAACTTTCGTACCCACCGCAACTACAAGAAGCAAGGATGCAATAGAATTCACTTTACACTATTCCGCGGTACATGACTGATGTTAAGACTGGTGAAGTTTTAGATCTGAGGTATAGGTACGGTTGGTGTCTCTGTAAATAGAAAGTGTCACAGTAATGAACCGCAGAATATGTACAGGCGTAAATAGTTCTGAATGTCAAAATGGATACATAATGACACAGCTGTTAGGTACAGCAACATTCGAAAACTTATGTTGTACAGTCAATAAAGAGGATAGCGTATCATGTCATTAGTAAAATTTAATACACATTATGATGGAAGCGAAGCCAAATATTAAGACGACATTGTCTATAACCTAGTTGAATCCATAAACCAAAAAGTTAAAGAATGACCAAAGGCTATGAGCTTTTTATTTAGAGATAAACCATTATAATAGTGAGGCAACTATGGTAACATTAGATACGTATATAGTACGTATAGGTAAATAACTATTAAAAAGCACCATAGGTATGATAATAACTATGTTTAAAATGTTCTTGCCTCTATCGTAACTTCCTAACATCACATATTTTTATATTTTACCAACTAGTTAGATAGGTTTATTTTGATCTACCTAGATACCAAACTTTAGTGTAATATCGTTTCTTCGAGTATTTCATAAATATACAAGATAATATTGAAACAGCTGTTGAATGACAATAAATACACACGACTTTAAGACCGATTCAATTGTTTTCTGGAATATTCTCTACTTATTTGCCAAATAGCTTACCTACTTATTCTTCTCGGAAAGGTACTTAATGTGCACATAAAAGGGGTTTACCTGTTTAAGGGCACATAAATGGCTGATACTTGTGTAAGGGCATTGAGCAATTTTTGTCATTTACTGAACTATCAGTTACTAACTAAGGATGCACCGACTGGTCTGCTCATTTTGCTATTGATGAGAAAAATTAAATCTAATAAATAAATTACATAAGTATGTTAACAAGTTAACCCTTCACCGCGGACTGACCTCAAAGCAAAGCCTAGCATGTGCTATGGGAATTAGATTAGATATAACTAATGCAAAAACTCTATTTTTGAATTCTCTGTTGTTGCGAGACTTCCTTCAAATCGAATCGAAGGACCACTTCGTAGTTGAATTCGTGGTTTGCCACATTCACAGTCGGTACGTCCTTAGGCAGTTACCTACTTTAGATCTACATTTATGATTTTTTATAAATTTAGATATGTTACCTTCATTTAAAGTGACACTCAAAATCTGATTCTGCGAAACGAGCTAATTTGTACTGGGTTTTGACATAGCATAGAACAATTAGCTCTTTTTCGAGTCTACACACTCACTCTAGTTACATATCTGCCCTTTTCTAAATATCGAATACCATTCGTCTACATGTTTTAGTTCTCTCATATCACAGGTTTTAGTTCTCATTCGTAATTTCATTGTACCTCGCAGTAAGTTTCTCCTAACTCAGATTGATTCACGCTAGAATCCAGCTACAAAAACATACCTACGTGGGTAAGTAGCAAGTTGTTCAACTCTGCAAAAATAGGTAGAGTATGAGTTTGCCTACGCTGCAGTACAATTATAATATTTATTTGGTCAAGACGCTTGTTTTCCACACTTAAGTATATTCCCACTACTTAAAGTAAATATGATCAAAGAGGCTTGATTCTTTTTAGAACTTTTTTGTTTTGCGAGTACCTACCGAGTTGACATTATTGTTACTTGCAATATCAAAGATAGCAATAGAAAAGAAAGTTCAGAATAAATGGTACGACTACAAGAGACGTAGGCCAAACTACGTGGTAGCTTTGAAATAAAGCTATTTTATTAATAAAATGCTTTGGTTATAACATGCCATTGTAAATCTAGGGTTCACTTACATGTCCATGTTGCTCAATAAGTTCTTAAATGGACTTGGTTTAGCTTAAGGTTAAAGGAGAGCAATAAAGGGCTAAGTAATTAATAGGTATAGGTAAATTTAAGTAAAATATACTTATAATTATATTGTCTCAGTGAAAATACTACGATATATTTTGTACACAACCTATACGCCCTAATAATGTTAATTATTATTATAATTTGTTCTCCAAAGCGGTATAGGGTACTTAATAGTTAGGATAATTCAATTACTAGTCCATGTAATTTTAATGTAATGAATTATAGGCGGTCGCTGGTCAACCTATTCGCCATGTTTTGGGAATTATTGTTAAAGGTAGGGTAAGTATTCGTACGAGTATCCTTGAGCAAAATAGGTACAATAGAATTACGTACTTACATTACAATTATGTAAAATGCTGTCTGAATATTCGTGGGCAAAGTTTACGTTACGTTATATTCTACGATAGTAATCATCTTAGTATTCTTGGGCAGACTCAGACTGCCTACTACCTACCTAATACCTATTATAATGGCTGTCTGAGTAATATTGGGAAATGTTACATTTTGACTGTACATTTCGCAAAAAATTATCATATTAGTACTTAACTATTTAGGTGTATGGAAATCTAAAATTGACAGAAAGCAAACGGCAAGGTTTTGACCAGCGGCATAGTACAAGTTAGAGGCATAGCTCGCGTAAATGTCACTGATACATAGTTTAAGCTTAATTTTAATTGTAATATGCTGTTATCCGTAATTTATTTTGTTGATATTTTTAAATCTACATGTTGATAACTATTTATTATGTGGAAGAAGAATAAAAATTGTTATAAATATTAAAAATGGCCGAATCGAATCTCTAATCACGTCACGATTTTCGGTGTCACAGTTAATAAGCAAGATTCGGTCTAATATATAAAAATATATACATTCATTATACTTTTAATTTAAGTAGAATAATATAATAGATGAGTACCAAATGGAATAGTATCATGTAAGCCATAGTCGTGGCCATCTTGCCTTATCCATATTAATATAAAATAATGTACTTAGTTATTTTTATGATAATACATAATATACACACATATCATCAAAATGTATAAAAATAAGAAGTCGGCAGGCATTAAGCCCCGAACAGTCCATATATAGTGCATTTCATTCACAGTAAATTATAAGCACAATACATATATCTTATTTTATGTACTTAACTACTTTATATATAGACACGAATTCATAATAAATAATTAAATACTTAATAACTGTTATAATTAATTTAAAATTATACTATACTTTAGTTTAGGATATTCTTAAATGGAAAATAAATGTTTAAGGTACACTCTGTCTTTTTTTGTTTCAAAATTCGTGGATAGGACATTTCCCTGTCTAACTCCTCTGTCACAGAAAAAGATCTATTCTGTGGTGTTGTTGTAGGTTTTCGTACTGACATGGATGTGTTATTTATTAATCAAATACTTCAGCACATCGATGTACCTACTGAGATTCGAAGTAGAGATGTACGAAGGCTTTCTCATAATCCACAATTATATTCGAGCTGGAGAACGATTATCGCAAATGTCGTACTACCCTGTATATTCATGGCCAGATCTTTAAAAATAATTATGAATCGCGAATTAAAACAATGAAACAATGCGTCAAAAGGCTTTGGCCACTGTCCAGAATCAATTTTGCACTAATGACTTTGCCATTTAGTGCACCCTGCCTGTAAATACATACTATTAAAGCTGTTACACAGTACAAATCTTAACCTATTTTAGGTACTTACTTATTCAATTACTTTTGCGTAATGCCTTACATTCAAACAATAGGTAGATACGACCTCATCAAAATAAAGTTATGTAGATACGTGAAAGTTCTACGTAGCGTCTACATTTTGAGACTAGACAATTTTGTTTTCGTCCGTCTATCTGTATATTTAATAAGAGTTTCGGGATAGCGGCCACATTTTTTTTATTTTTTATATTTGGTTCGCCAAATTGAAGTCACCCGCCTGGTGGTAAGTCGTGACGTCTAGCGATTGTGGGCCACTCTCACAGCACACAATACTATAGAGAGTGGCCCTCAACTTGACAACCTACTGATGTGCCACTTCACTCTCCGCTTAAAGAACCCAGGATTATATGTTGGAGGAAACACGTGCACAGGCAGGGCGTTCCAGGCCACTATCGTTCGGTTCTCGCGAACATACTATCCACTGTGTGGGAGTAGGAGTGGCATCTCTGCCCGGCACGCGTTGTTCGGGATCGGAAGGAAGAGGGTGGGAGTGTCCCTTCGTCCAGCATACTCATCATGGAATCCTGATATTTCATGAATGCCAAAAAATAGTGCTGAAATAGTGCTAATTAGTGCCAAAAGGAAAAAAATAGTGCTCTTATACTTTAGAAATTACACCCATAGTTCGATGAGTATGCTGGACGAAGGTTTCGCCCAGCATACTCACCTCCTTTTGTGGAATCTGTGTACGCTTCAACCATAATTCATACTTAAAAAAATTGTGCCCAAATAGTGCCAAATGGTGCCCAAAAAGAAAAAACGGTGCTCTAATAACTCCGGAATTATAGGCTTCGTTCAGTGTGTATGCTGGGCGTAGGTTTTACGCCCAGCATACTCACTTCACTACGCGAATACCGAACGAGCTATAGGTATAATTTACGTCTTAAAAAAATGTGCTTGAAATAGTGCCCAATATCAGTTCAATTTTCGCTTGACTTTTGACCTAGAAAACCATTAAATTTTATTGTAAACTTCTACATACTAACGTTTCATGAGGTACAGTCGTTCACACATGTTTTTTTTATGTGATTGGGAATAATTGTGGTATTTTCTCACTTATTTTAATTTTTATTAATTATTTTTTTGTTTTTTTTTTTATAAATAAATGAAATTGTAAGCGTAAATGAAATCTACTCGTATTACTGCATTGCTTGTAGTGTGAAATATTTCCCAAAAAAATGTCTGGGCACTAATAGTCTATTGCAGCCAATAAAATTAATAAAATAGGTACTTACCTATTTTATTAATTTCTATCTATTTGAGATCTTGAAAATTTGTAAAAAGGAAATACGTGGACACACTATAAGTTTTACGTTACGTAAAAAAACAACTAGTTAAAACCAAAATATTATGTTTATTGCTTTTCAAAATACTCTCCTTTACATTTTAAACATTTTTTCATGCGATCGAACCATGTTTTAAAACAGCAGGACCACAGATCTGAAGGCATGTTTTCTACGTGCTGATTGAACGCTATCACTGCCTCTTCGGAGTTGGTAAAAGTGAAACCTCTCATCAAATCTTTGATTTTAGGGAAAATTGGGGAAAATCACAGGGTGCTAGGTCGGGGCTATGCGCAGGATGGGTAACGAGTTGTACTTTTTCGGAAGCTAAAAATGACTTTGTTTTGTTGGCCGTGTGTGAAGAAGCGTTATCATGATGTAGGAGAACGCGGCTTTTGGGTCGTCTTTCGCGAACTTTTGCTAACACCCTGGGTAAACAAATGGTAGAATACCAAAAGGAATTGTACAGATGGGACCCGTAGCTGAGAAAAAAAGCTATCATTATTTTACCAACGTTTCTCGCCTGCCTCACTTTTGTTGGCTTGTTCTCATTTTCAAACACCCATTCACAAGATTGCTGTTTTTTTCGGGTTCAAAACAATAATCCACGTTTCGTCTCCTGTGACAATGTTATAAACAGCATTAGAATGTCCGTGGGCGTACTTTAGTAGCATCTGTGAGCACCATTCCACGCGAGCCCGCTTCTGCTCCGCTGTCAGTTCATGAGGGATCCAACGACAACAAAGTTTCCGAACTTTCAATTGTCGCCTAAGATTAAGCTCCGCTTCGCTCCGCTCAATAAAATACAAATTGCTGCATGCAGCTCTAGAACAAAATAACGCTTTGTCTATCTTATTATTTATCGGCAAATAACAATTTTCCATCTCATCTCCCCGTATCTTTTAAACTACTGAACCGATTTTCATCACACATAGCTAAGAACACTCCCGACTAATTCACCTTACAAAAAAAAAACAAAATCCAAATCGGATCATCCTTTCGGGAGCTACGATGCCACAGACACACACATAAACACAGACACGTCAAATTTCCGTCGTTTTTGCGTCGGGGGTTAAAAAATTGTTTTACAAAATGTAAGTTATTAGAAAGTTTTGAACTCGACTGTACTAAATCTAATGGTATGTAAAAGTTTACAATTAAATTTAATGGTGTTCTAGGTAAAAAGTCAAGCGAAAATTGGACTGATATTGGGCACTATTTCAAGCACAATTTTTTAAGCCGTAAATTGTACCTATAGCTCGTTCGGTATTCGCGTAGTGAAGTGAGTATGCTGGGATACTCACTGAACGAAGCCTATAACTCCGGAGTTATTAGAGCACCTTTTTTTTCTTTTTGGGCACCATTTGGCACAATTTTTTTAAGTATGAATTATGGTTGAAGCGTACACAGATTCCACAAACGGAAGTGAGTATGCTGGGCGAAACCTTCGTCCAGCATACTCATCGAACTATGGCTGTAATTTCTTAAGTATAAGAGCACTATTTTTTTCCTTTGGGCACTAATTAGCACTATTTCAGCAATTTTTTTTGGCATTCATGAAATATCAGGATTCCTTGGTGAGTATGCTGGACGAAGGGACACGGGTGGGATCAGATTGAAGAGCTCTTCAGAACACTCGTCGTGGTAAATACGGTAGAATGCGGCCAAGGAAGCTATTGTTCGGCGCTGAGCTAGCGGCTCAAGGCTTCCCGTTACCTCCGGGCAATCTATAATTAATACGTATAGCCCGTCGCTGCATAGCGTCGAGCGTCCAGCAAATACTTAGCGGAGCCGTCCCAGAGGAGAGAACAGTATTCGACGCAGAGTCTAATCTGCGTCTTGCACAGCAGACACCTCTGGTGCGGTGTAAAGAATCGCTTTACCTTATTTAGTATTCCTAGTTTCCGCGAAGCTAGCCCTATACATCTTTCGATTGAGCTCTTGACGAAAGTCTATGCTAAGGATGTCAAGGTTGTCCCTCATTGGTAATAATACATTCTGAAGAGAGGGTAGGGGAAGGAAAGGGGATTTCTTCGCTGTAAATGCACACGCCTGTGTTTTGCGGGCATTGAACTCGACCAAGTTTTCGGTACCCCATTGAGAGACACATTCGAGGTTCCTGTCGAGATCAGCCACGAGTTGCAGAGGACCCGCATTCGGCGTTCGTTCAGAAAGCTGGCCATCCAGCTGCCCAGTTGAGGAGGTAGACTATATGCCGGAAGCTTGGAAAGGAGCGATGCATGTGCATGACAGACTTTATCGCAGGCCTTTCCATAGTCTCACCCCAGACAGCACGTTACACCGCAGGTACTCTGCCAGTCCGGTGGTGGGGCGGTCTGACTGTCTGAGATTGAGGAGGAGAGACGACAACTCGTGGCTGATCTAGACCAGAACCTCGGCTGTGTCTGCCAATGGAGCGCCGAGAGGAGAGCCAATTACGGTGTAGACACAGTATTGACCGAGCGAATTTTTTCTTTTGCAATTTTCTGAGAGTTCTAAGAGTTCCTAGAAAATAAAATCAAAGTTCCTAAAAATTGTGAAGGAATTTTTGTCCAAACACTCAACAAATACCATCGAGCAACCACCATATTCACCAGATATGGCTCCAGCGGACTTCTTTCTTTTTCCTAAACCTAAATTACCACTTCGTGGCACCCGTTTTCAATCGGCAGAAGACATAAAGGAGCATTCGCGGCGAGAACTGACCTCTATTCCGGAAACAGCGTTCAAAAAAGTTTTGATGATTGGATTATTCGTTGGCGTTAGTGTATCGTTTCTGAAGGAGCATACTTTGAAGGTGATACAAAAAATTTGGATGAATAACAAAAATTTTGTGTACTATTGATCTTTTCCATGTACTTTCTTGACAGAGTAGTATGGTCTTTCAGGGTGAGAGCAGAAAAATAATTGAAATGCCTCCCATTACACTAAATGGTTTGCCACTAGAGAGATGACCAATTTAAATATCTAGGGCATTACATTGTATTTATAGTCTAAGATCCCACTGCAGAATATTGCGCTCATCGAGTATTTGCTAAAAACTAAATTTTTACTCATATTTATGATTAGGAGAACATATACCTACCAGGTTGCCTATAAAAATGTGGCCGCTAGTAGGTTTTTAGAAACATACTATGTCGATGAAGAATGAATTATGTCGTATAACATAGTAAATCTGTACCTTACCTAGTCTCATCTTATGTTACCTGTCACCTTCATCCAATTTTCGCGACCTGGGATTGGCTGAATCTCTCACTGTCAATGTCATATCTTTCGAATTTTTGTCTTTAAAACCACGTCAAAAATTTCCTAGTGAATTAAATTAAATTTTATAAATATTGATTTCAACTAATCTAAACAAGTTACTAAGTGTTTAAACAAATTAAAAGATGTTTAGAGAGATTAATCAAAGTTTAAACAAGTTAAAAAATTGATAGTACCTACAACAGTGCAAACGAAATGAAATGATTTATTTATTTGTAAAGGTCACTAAATGGGTCTTACAAACGACAGTAAGTACTTAAAACAAAAAAAATGTCATTGCTTCTAAATTTACATGTACTGCCAGATTCGCAAAGCAATAAGTAGAACCGAAAGAAAGAACCTGGCAATAAAACTCTGTCACTCTTTTTCAATAATTGACTCATTTACACATTTTCTTAAGACTAAATGTGGACAAATGTACATTGATCTCGTGTCAAAACCAAAAAGCGTGTATAAAGCAAAAAAAAATTATAGTCACCTAAGTACAAAATATGCTACAATTACGGAATTTTAGGAGGTGCCTACATCATGCTCAAGCCAGACACTTTTATCATTAAGGTAATCAACTGTCTTATAATATGCTTTTTGACATAAAGTTGTCTTTATAAAGGTTTTAAATTTATTATCGGGCATACAAAGGACCGATTCAGGCAATTTATTATAAAAGCGTATACATTTTCCCCTTGAAAGAATGACTAATCTTGCTAAGCTGATAACACGGAGGGAGTAGTTTATTTTTATTACGTAGATTTCTGTCTGTAACGTCACTTACTTTAGTATAGCTACATATATTTTTCCTGACATACAGTATGTTATCAAATATAAATTGGGAAGCTACAGTTAAAAATTGTTCCTGTATCTGCTGCATTTCCCCAAAGTAGTATTCCATAGAACATTAAGCTATGGAAGTAACCAAAGTAAACTAGCCTAGCAGTAGCTACATCTGTCAACTGCCTAATCCGTCTTACAGCATATGCAGCAGAGCTAAGCTTATTAGCTAAAATGGTGATATGGTCACCCCATGGTAATTTAGAATCTATTGTTATTTCTAAAAAGGTAGTGTTATTTACAAATTCTAACCTTTGGCTACCCAGCACGATAATCACAATAGCTGTAGCACACTAGATGTACTATTAATTATGTAAGCATCCATAGCCTAATATCTAAAACCTAATGAGTTAAGTCTGACGACCCGACAAGACATTCTTATTATTATTGAGTCCACTTTTAACACCAGTATAAGAACCAGCGCTTTTGGCTTTGCTGGAGTGGTTGACGGGGAGGCTAATAGATTGTATTGCAGAGTTTTAAAGAAAGGAGAACAAATAATACGATTAAGACCCTTGGAATTCAAATTGGTAGCTGTGTCTTTAGTAAGCAAATCTTCTGGTAGGTATATCAGAAGAGGCTATGAAGAGTCAGAATGACAATCTTTATCTAAATTATTCCAGAATTATTTATAGATTAGTTTTCTTCAGTCAATCAGTCAGAATGGGTACACTTAACAGGCTCTTTCACCAGCACATAACAAACAGGTCTTCATCGACGTAGTATGTTTCGGAGCACAAATAATAAGACTGTTTTGCATTAGAACAAAACAGTTACTGCTTCGGTGGCGTGGTCGGTAGTGCATCGGCTTTCGACGCCGGAGTCTCGGGTTCGATTCCCGGTCGGGACAAACTTTGTGTGATGACATATGCGTTTGTACCGAAGTCTGGATATTTCCTATGTCTAACATGTATGTATTTACAAAAAAAAATGTATATAAGTATTTATATCAGTTTATCTAGTACTCATATCACAAGCTCTTAGTTTGAGACTAGATGGTGTTGTGTGCATTGTCCTAATATATTTATTATTTATTATTATTATTTATAGTTATTATATGTGTGAAGAAGCATACTATGTGAGCAAGCAGCTTGCTGGTACATTGAAGACTATGACATTGACAATGACAGATTCCAGCTACTCCCAGCTTACCATTCCGCCGATAATCTTCAATGCTAAACCGATATCCCTTACTTCTTGCGTCAAAAACTTAGGTTTGTATATTGACACCACGCTCAACTGACAAGCTCAGATTGCCGGAGTGTGTCAGAGGGTAACGGGCAGCTTACAGGCGCTTTATCGCTTGAAGAACTTCCTTCCAGCCACAACAAAGGCTGCGCTTATGCGTTCGTTGATCTTTCCTGTCATAGACTATGGTGATGTGTGCAATTTCGACCTGAATGCAGATCTACTCAATAAACTTGACCGTCTTATCAATAAGTGCATTCGATTCGTCTACAATCTTCGTAAGTATGATCATGTTTCGGAATTCCGCTCTGAGTTGGGGTGGCTATCCATACGCAAGCGTCGTAGCTTGCGTGCTGTGACTATGCTTTACTCCTTCCTAAATTCTCCCAATGTCCCATCATATCCTACTCAATACTATGAATTTCTTGGCTCCAATCATAACAAAAACTTGCGCTCTTCAAACAATCTTCTTTTACATTGTCTTTCTCACACTTCTAGCCTTGTTCACTCTTCATTCTACGTACAGTCTATTCTTCTCTGGAATGTACTTCCGTTGGAAATTAGGATGTCAACCAGCCGCTTCGTTTTCAGGAAGAAGGTATATGAATTATATCGTGACTCATAAACAGAGTCAGTTCTGATCATGTCTTTCCTATCCTATAATTAATACAGTCATAGCTCATAGTTGTGTTTTATTAATTTATGTATAGTATATAGACATAATGTACGGATATTCCTTAGACACTTAATATATTAATAATACGTAGTATATATTATGTAGGTTTATGGGCGTAATATATGTATATATGTATGTATGTATGTATGTTTGTGTATGTATGTTTGTGTATGTATGTTTGTGTATGTATGTATGTATGTATGTGTGTGTGTGTTTGTTAGTATTAGCTATGTATGTAGTTATTAATATTTAAGTTTATTGATTATCATTATAAATTATTACCCCGGTCTGACCTGTTTCTCTAATGTCATTATAACTATCATAACCTCTAAGCACCTACTACAAGTTCTCTCTGCATCACCCTAAGGTTGACTGTTAGACAATGCCTATGGCATTAAGTCCGCTTATGTACTGTTACTGTGCATGAAGTGTAAATAAATAAAGTTGCATGAAAGTGACAGGTAAGATAAGATGAGACCAGGTAAGGTACAGATTTACTATGTTATACGACATACTTCATTAAACGCATTCTTCATCGACATGATATGTTTCTTCACACATATAATAACTGTTTTGTTCTAATGCAAAACGGTCTTATTTTTAAAATTTATACCTACATATTTATTAAAGTCTTAGCAAAAAATAGAAATATCGCTATCCTCGTCTGACTAATGATGTTACGCGCTAACTGTCTTTCACTCTACCTTAAATATTTACCATCTTTAACAGCCAGCAACCCTTATTTGCGGCCAGATTTAATTAAGCAACCGTATATCATAATAAACAGAAAAAAAATAGCTTTAATTTGATATATAAATAATAAATGTACGTTGTGAACGCATTAATGTATCAAAATCATACCTGTTTGCACCTGGCTGCGAAGAGGTGCGGTCAAGTGCGCAACGGCAACCGTGATTTTTCAGTCTTTATATATATATTGCCGTGAAGTGGACGATATTTTATTTAAAAAACAAGTGAGCGAAATTTTGTCCCCAAAATCAATTGACAATAATTTAATTAAAATTACTTGCGGCCACATTTTTATAGTTTTATAGGCTAGTAGGTATATATTCTCCTAATCATAAATATGAGTAAAAAAATAGTTTTTAGCAAATACTCGATGAGCGCAATATTCTGCAGTGGGATCTCGTACTATTAGTGTATAGTATAATGTGTAGCATAATGTATTTTATTGAAGGACGATGCGGATTTAGAACGGGAGCGATGGGTGCTGTCGGTCAGGGCGAATATTGTGATTCGCAGATTTGCCCGGTGTTCAGTGGAAGTTAAGTTAACCCTTTTTAGATCATACTGTACACTTGCAGTCTGTGGACCCTACGCGTCCAGTTCAACAATACGTTCAGGATGCTGTTGGGCTCTCCCTATTAATCTCCCTATTAACTCAGCCGTATTATACTTCACTGCTGTGGGCGGTGTGTCTCCTAGCTTAGATTTAGGCTAGGTGGTCTAGGCGCGTGGGGCCGGTTGTTTTTAAATTTATTTTTGTCATTTCTAGTCTGTGTACTAAATTGCCATTTTATAATTTCTATTTTAATGTGACTTATAATATTATTGGTAGAAATGTATATGAGTCAATGTTACGTAAATAAATGAATTATTATTATGTTATAGAAAATATTTTAAGTTAATCCCGCACACCTTATAATGTATATTTTACCCCTAATGTGGTAACATTTCCTACTGTAGCAACCCTGTTAGAATTGGGTTGTCGATTTGACACAACTGATATCAGGATTGAGTTATTGTTAAAAGTATTTGACAATGACAAGACAATGACATCCCGCCGTTTAGTTATGGTACGACGCATAGACCAACGCGGTCGTCGTATACGCTGTCGCCGTATACGACGGGACAAGGCATTATGCATTTTCCCGATACATAAAAGTCTAGCATGTTTGGTGCGTTCGGTGGTCATCGACACGCACACATTCTCAGACGCTCAAACCCAATCGGGTGCCACTACGAAACTCACACATGACAATAAGAATAACACATTAACATTTTCACAAACACATACATATACATTTTATATCATAACACTATAAAGACACTACCAAAAGTTACCGCCCACTATTGATGTAACAGTGTCGATACATTTTATCGATAAATTTGACAAAATCGACTATTAAAATCAGGTTTCAAAACTGATACCAAGGTGGATGTTGTTTATAAAAGTGTGACTTTATTTGCTATTTGTAACTTAGGGTAGGTATTATATCAAACCTATACATCATATAAATCTAAACAACTAAATAAAATCGAAGAGTCTGTATACAGGGTATATCTATAGCTGTATACAGTGGACTATGTATACAGTTTATTTTTAAATCATAATGCTTGCTCTAAATCATAAACCTATACATCACATAATGTCATAATTCAGTTTTCTTAATTGTTTTTACTACAATTGATTACATGGTTACTAAGAACAGATCTTTGTTTGTCTTATAGTTTCAGACTAATGTATAATAAATACCTACCTCATAAAAATAAACATTTGAATGAACTTTCGTCACTTTCGTTAACACTAGTGATATAGTGGCATCAACTCGATGGAGAATAAAATGAGGGCAAGGGCACTACGAGTACAACACCGATTTTATAAAAATAAAATAGTAAAGTAATGAAATAATTAACTCAACTAAGTCTAAGTAACACTATAGTCTCCAAGTACCCGTACCTTACAATTGAATGAAAACGGTCTATATTATACAACAGTTAGAATGTGGCTGGGCCAAGTTTATACTATAGATCTAACGGCTCGCTTTTGTAAAACGAAAATGGGACATTTATATCCGCACATTTATCCCACAGCAGAATGCTGTAAGTTATTTAAATTGTACTGTGGAAGCCGGGTACAATAAAATATTTTAATACAGCTACTCAAATGCCTAATTTTATTTACTTGCTATTTATTTTATGTAATGACTGACGTATTTGTAGCAGAACTGAAATTACTCGCTACAAATACGTCACTCAGTCAGTCAGGCTCTACAGTAGTTTAGACATCGATAACCAGACCTAGGAACGTCGCGTCGTAGATTCAATGAGTTGAAATTGACGTTCCACTTAATGGGCACATCCCATTAAGTGGAACGTCAATTTCTACCTATCTTACGTTTTGGACGGTAAATTCAACGTATCCAATTGATTTTTTTTATCATTAAGGCAGATACATATAATTTTGTATAACACAAGTAAACAACATCCAAGATTGATGTTAACATTGTCAAACAATCCTGTCGTTGTTATCCACATAATAATTATGGTTAATCTATAATAACTATTCACTAAGTAGGTATTCTATCTTCTTCTTCTAATCTAAAATAAATTATATTCTACTTTTTAGCATGTGTTGTTATAGTTGCAACAGAAATACCTACATCATCTGTGAAAATTTAAACTTACTAACTATCACGGTTCATGAGATACAGCGCAAGAAAAATAAATAAATAAATAAATAATAATAAATAAAAATAAAAACTGGGAATACTGAATAAGGTAAAGAGATTCTTTACACCGGACCAGAGGTGTCTGCTGTACAAGACGCAGATTAGACCCTGCGTCGAATACTGCTCTCACCTCTGGGACGGCTCCGCGAAGTATCTGCTGGACGCTCTCGACGCTATGCAGCGACGGGCTATCCCAGTGACGGGCTATAGGTGCAATGATGCGGGGATACACAAGGTGTACCCAGCCGAAGGCAAGTGGCAATGCTGAAGGTTGTGTCGTCCAACATTGTACCGATGTTGGGCGATGGGAGCGCCTGGATCCATAACCCTGACTCCCATTCTCCAACATCTAGTAGGCGTGCATATCTTAAGATAAGATGATATATGTAGGGAATAGATATCCCGTTAACGTGTTTCCATGGAAATCTGGATCTGAAAAACTATTCCACTCGGATGTTGCCGCGGGCAACAGCTAGTCTACGATAAAATATTAAAAGGAAATTCACATGTAGAGAAGTAGATGATGCACACGGTTTCATATACGGATCAGAAGTACTAATGACATCTCAAGGTGATTGTTGGTCATCTGATAAAGCGGAGGATAATTGATGGCTCTGAAACAATAGATTTTACATTGTGATTTTTATAAGCGGAGTAATATACGCGTTTTTAAGAACTAAACATACTAATATACTTTATAACAATTATGTTACCGGTCGTACTTAAATGCAGTTGAATTGAGAACCTCATTATTTTTTGAAGTCAGTTAAAACTTACAACACATGTACAATGTGGTATTAGAGTTGGTATAGTGCCCTCAAGCAATAGCCTTCTCTTGTTCGCCAACACTCGAAAATCAAAGATCTTGAAGTGTTCCGAGCAAATGACACCAGCTCTAGGAGGCATCCAGGTACGTCTGTTGTTACAAAACAATATCCATAATTCCCTTACTCTCGGATCTTTCGGAAACCTGTAATAAATAAATGAACAAAAATATCGTCGAAGTATTTATTAGGTAATGTAATTCTTAAGTATAATAAAAAAATTATACAACAAGACTCAATATTATACCTATTAAACTTATCAAAACCTTTATTAAAATCAAGATCATAATATACAGACCTACGTAATTTAAATAATATTCAAACCAGTAATTTATATTGCACCTCTTTGCATTTTCAAGGTATTTTATCGATACCTAACTTGGTACATCACTCCGATACAGACACTATAACTGTGTATTTGTTGCCATGGCAACACCCATGTCAGTCGTTTGACATGTTTGACTGATTTGCGAATTGTATGAAACGACCGACTTCGTGTTGATAGAAAAATCCGAAATAATGAGACTTTGATTATTATAAACAAAGAAATTTGTATTATTATTTGATTAAAAATACTTACCTATGGAAGGTAATACCATCTTTTTGTAAACTAGATGTGCCTGACCTTTTTTTGCAACAAAAAACTGAGCAGGTTGGCATTTTTGGGGATGACAATAGCCGCGCAACTAGATCTAGTCTAGTAAGTTGTCAAGACTCCAATTTGTTTTATTTCTAACTTATGACCTATAGGTCATAATCATGTGAGCGAGGGGAACGCCTGCTAAGGCGGCGGTGTGGGTACGACGTGCTATTGATGAACCAAAACCAAAGAGTACTTTTCACAACGGAGATGTTGAATACCTACTGTTGGTTTTAAACCGTGAACCCAAAGCAAAAATCTGTAAGCCAGTGTCTAAAATGTTCAAAATTAATATCGATATGTACATACTGTCCATATAATATTATCAATACATATAGGTATCGATCATGTAATATAATTTTATTGTCTTGTCGGTCGATCGAGTGGTGTGCCTACATACTAGGGTTGAAAATTGCAAGTAAAATATGTGAAAATTTCAGTGTCTAACAAAGTGAATAGGGTGCAGTCTTATATGTGATAGCATAGCATTGGCTATGAGTAATAAAACGCAAGGATTTTTTAGATTAATGCTTTAGCCACAACTCTGAATTTAAGGGTGAACTTTGTTGGTTCAATATCTTATTTTTTTTTTTAAGATTGTGTCTAACACAGTGGACGCAATATCACGCAAAACTAAATGAAGACTACCAGTGAACTCCCCTAACGAATATTGAAAGAAAACTGCTTCTAAAAATAAACATAACACAATCAACACAAAAAACGATTTATTGAACAAACAAAGTTATTATAAATAAATAAATAAATAAATATTGTTGGACATGCTCACACAACGTCATCTAGCCGAAACTAAGCTATAAGCTTGTGCTATGGGATCTTGACAACTGATAAACATTACTTATATATTTCTAAATACATACATAACATACATAGAAAACACCCAAACTTAGAAACAAACATTTGTGGATCACACAAATATCTGATTCGACCCGGGAATCGATCCCGAGACTCCGGAGTCGAAAGCCGATGCACTACCGACCACGCCACCGAAGCAGTTACCTATTATCCGCAGGGTGCGGGACAGCTCGAACAGTATCCTACAAATGATATGAAGGAGGCTAGACTGTCCGTACCTCCGACATTGTAGCGAGAGGCATATTTCTGTTCCGATGCCGAAGAGGAGATATATAAATATTTACATGACTATTTTGAGTTCGGAATCTATTAATTTATACTATTAATTTGACTAATTTGGACTATGTATGTAATGCTAGAAAATTAAAATTTTATATTGACTGTTTTACTTGACTGTTTTCATTCCCAAGGACGGTTGACGTCAGGCAGGCGGCCGGTTGTAAAAAAAACCATAGCCAAAACCTTTTTTGCAACATGATGAGCAATAATAGAGAGCGAAATAGGGCTAGGGCGTACCCCACAGGCGACGCGCAGGCATAGCACCCGGTACCTGTGGGAAATGGACAAGGGTTGTCGCATAGGGGGTGGATGCGACGTAAGACGCAAGCCCATCGCGAAAGAGAAGTAAGACTGAGGTATGCAAGTTGGAATGTTGGCTCTATGACTGGGAAAGGAAGAGAGTTGGCCAATGTGTTTAAGAGAAGAAGAATAAATGTGGCATGTTTGCAGGAGACTAAGTGGAAGGGTGCAAGTGCTAGAGAGATTGGTGAAGGATATAAGTTATACTACATTGGGAGTGATGGAAACAGGAATGGAGTTGGTGTAGTACTGGATGGTAACTTGAAAGAATGCGTGACGGATGTGAAAAGAGTAAATGACAGGATAATAGTTGTGAAAGTAGTATGGGAGAGTATGGTGCTAAATGTGATCAGCGTGTAGTACCACAGAGCGGGTGTGATGACAGAGAGAAAGACAATTTTTGGGAGGCCTTTGATAAAGTCATGATTAGTATACCATAAAGTGAAGAAATATGTATAGGAGGAGATTTTAATGGACATGTAGGAAGAGTAAATGAGGATTATGAAAGAGTGCATGGAGGATGAGGATACGGAACCCTTAACAGTGACGGTGAAACACTACTACAGGTTGCTTCCGCCCTTAACCTGGCCATAGTGAACACGTGGTTTCGTAAACAGGACTCACACCTAATAAACACAACCTATAAAAGTGGTGTTCATTTGACACAGATTGACTATTTCCTAATCCGGGGGAGTAGGTTGGTCTGTGTCAAGGACAGCAAGGTGCTGCCGGGAGAAGGGGTAGTGAAGCAACATAAGCTATTAATAATGGACTTAAAATTTTTTAGAAAATCAATGTACGGCAATATGGCTTCAGGCCAAAACAATTAACGTGTGACCTAATTGCTTTCGTAACGCATGTCTGGGGTGATACTATGGAAAGGCCTGCGATAAAGTCTGTCATGCACATGCATCGCTCCTTTCCAAGCTTCCGCCATGTTATGGTTGTACCTCAGGGGTCAGCACTGTCACCAAGTATTTTTCTTCTGCATATCAATGGTATGCTATCCCTCGGGAACATTCATTGCTTATCAGAGGACAGCACGTTACACCGTAGGTACTCTGCCAGTCCGGTGGTGGGGCGGTCTGACTGTCTGAAATGACGGTGTAGACACAGTATTAACCGAGCGAATTTTTTCTTTTGCAATTTTCTGAGAGAAAATTGAAATGTAAACAGTAAGCTACCGCCAGTTTACATTTAAATTTTCGTGGGATCCGGTTCATTGCGTTACCCACCATCTTGACTTAAAAGAGTTAATTTTGTTAATTGAATAACTCGTTTGTTTTTATTTATAGGAAAAATATTCATTCAGTAATCGTAAGGGAAGGTCACTATTAGTCTAAATTTAGTTTTGCATAGTATTCAGTTCGTTTCATTACCCGCCATCTTGAAATTAAGAGAAATTTTATTTTTTGGTATTTATAAATAGCATCGTATGCGCTTTAGTATGTCCCTGGCAGACTAAATTTAATTTTGCGTGGTATTCAATTTGCTGCTAGTCTTTGCTGGTAGTCAATTTAAAAATTTCAAATTCATTTATTTCAGGTTTCCAACCCATACATTGAACATACAAAAATTAAATAACATTATCATTAAATCAATATACATACATAGTCAAAGTGTTCATTATATAAGTTATTTCAAATTTTGAATTTCGTACATTTAGGTAGTTATTACATTTTAACAGTCAGTACATAATTAGATAGTCTTATAGTCTATAAGTAGGTACCTACATAGTCAAGTAAAACATCATCATCTACCTGCCCTTATCCTAATTATTTGGGGTCGGCGCAACAAGTCTTTCTCCTCCACACACCTCTGTCAGACGTCATCTCTTCATTCACTCCTCTCTTTGTCATATCCTCTTTCACACATTCCATCTATCTTTTCTTTGGCCTACCTCTACTTCTTAAACCCTCTACAGTCATACTTTGCACCTTTCTAACGACATTGCTTTCCTCTCTTCTCATAACATGTCCATACCATGATAGCCGCTCGCTTCTCAAATTTTCATTCACTGGTGCAACTTTCAAACTTCCTCTAATATACTCGTTCCTTACCTTATCCATTCTTGTCACACGTGTGGTGTGACAAGAATGGATCCATCTTAACATTCGCATTTCCGCTACATGCAATTGTCTTTCATCCGTCGCTTTTACGGCCAAACATGAAAGTCCATACAGGACGGCAGGTCTGACGACAGTCTTGTAAATTTTCCCCTTAAGTTTCGGAGGAAATTGGGGGTCGCATATAGTGTCTTTGACCTGCCGCCATTTCATCCAACCTGCGTCAATTCTGTGCTTCACTGTACGATCGATTTCCCCATCATTCTGGATAAGAGAGCCGAGGAACCGGAAACTGGAGCAAACTGGTATTGGTGCGCCGTCTAACACCATGGGTGTAGGACTGGAGAGACCGCCGAAATCAGAGAACATGTACTCAGTTTTGGTTCTACTGATTTTCAAGCCTACACTCTCCAGTTTACATTGCCATTTTTCCAATCTACTCTGTACCTCAGGCCCGTCTTCACCGACGAGTACAATGTCATCGGCAAATAGCATACACCAGGGGGTCTCTTCCTGTATCTCCGATGTCAAAGCATCCATTATTAACAGGAAGAGATATGGGCTTAGCGCCGAGCCCTGATGCAAGCCTACCGCCACACTGAACTCGTCGGTGTTGCCAGCAGCGGTTCGTACGTAGGTTTTCGATCGACAATACATCGCACAGATTAACTCTATATAAAGCAATGGTAAGTAAGATGTTAAAAAACTTTAAAAAAAAATTGTAATAGTATTATTTTTTCGCAGAGTTAAAAAGACAACAAAACGTCGACAATTGTTTCGCCTCTAAACGAGGCATTATCAAGACTGTCTCGAAGAGAACAGCCACTCACTCTGTTCTCTTTGAGACAGTCTTGATAATGCCTCGTTTCGTTTCGTTGATAATGTCCTCCTTGGGAATGAAAACAGTCAAGTAAAACAGTCAATATAAAATTTAAATTTTCTTACATACATAGTCCAAATTAGTCAAATTAATAGTATAAATTAATAGATTCCGAATTCAAAATAGTCATGTAAATATTTATATATCTCCTCTTCGGCATCGGAACAGAAATATGCCTCTCGCTACAATGTCGGAGGTACGGACAGTCTAGCCTCCGTAATATCATTTGTAGGATGCTGTTCAAGCTGTCCCGCACCCTGCGGATAATAGGTAACTGCTTCGGTGGCGTGGTCGCTAGTATATCAGCTTTCGACTCCGGAGTCTCGGGATCGATTCCCGGGTCGAATCAGATATTTGTGTGATCCACAAATGTTTGTTTCTAAGTTTGGGTGTTTTCTATGTATGTTATGTATGTATTTAGAAATATATAAGTAATGTTTATCAGTTGTCTAGATCCCATAGCACAAGCTTATAGCTTAGTTTGGGCTAGATGACGTTGTGTGAGCATGTCCAACAATATTTATTTATTTATTTATAATAACTTTGTTTGTTCAATAAATCGTTTATTTTTATTTTTAGAAGCAGTTTTCTTTCAATATTCGTTAGGGGAGTTCACTGGTAGTCTTCATTTAGTTTTGCGTGATATTGGGTCCACTGTGTTAGACACAATCTTAAAAAAAATAACAAGATATTGAACCAACAAAGTTCACCCTTAAATTCAGAGTTGTGGCTAAAGCATTAATCTAAAAAATCCTTGCGTTTTATTATTCATAGCCAATGCTATGCTATCACATATAATACTACACCCTATTCACTTTGTTAGACACTGAAATTTTCACATATTTTACTTGCAATTTGCAACCCTAGTATGTAGGCACACCACTCGATCGACCGACAAGACAATAAAATTATATTACATGATCGATACCTATATGTATTGATAATATTATATCGACAGTATGTACTTATCGATATTAATTTTGAACATTTTAGACACTAGCTTACAGATTTTTGCTTTGGGTTCACGGTTTAAAACCAACAGTACCTAGGTATTCAACATTTCCGTTGTAAAAAGTACTCTTTGGTTTTGGTTCATCAATAGCACGTCGTATTCATAACTAAACGGCGGGATGTCATTGTCTTGCCATTGTCAAATACTTTTGACAATAACTCAATCCTGATATCAGTTGTGTCAAATTGACAACCCAATTCTAACAGGGTTGCTACAGTAGGAAATGTTACCACATTAGGGGTAAAATATACATTATAAGGTGTGCAGGATTAACTTAAAATATTTTCTATGACATAATAATAATACATTTATTTACGTAACATTGAGTCATATACATTTCTACCAATAATATTATAAGTCACATTCAATTAGAAATTATAAAATGGCAATTTAGTACACAGAATAAAAATGACAAAAATTAATTTAAAAACAACCGGCCCCACCCGCCTAGACCACCTAGCCTAAATCTAAGCTACAGCAGTGAAGTGTAATACGGCTGAGTTAATAGGGAGACTAATAGGGAGAGCCTCAACAGCATCCTGAACATATTGTTGAACTGGACGCGTAGGGTCCACAGACTGCAAGTGTACAGTATGATCTAAAAATGGTTAACTTAACTTCCACTGAACACCGGGCAAATCTGCGAATCACAATATTCGCCCTGACCGACAGCACCCATCACTCCCGTTCTATATCCGCATCGTCCTTCAATAAAATACATTATGCTACACAATATACTATACACTAAATACAATATAATGCCCTAGGTATTTAAATTGGTCATCTCTCTAGTGGCAAACCATTTAGTGTAATGGGAGGCATTTCAATTATTTTTCTGCTCTCACCCTGAAAGACCATACTACTCTGTCAAGAAAGTACATGGAAAAGATCCGCAAAATTTTTGTTATTAATCCAAATTTTTTGTATCACCTTCAAAGTATGCTCCTTCAGAAACGATACACTTACACCAACGAATAATCCAATCATCAAAACTTTTTTGAACGCTGTTTCCGGAATAGAGTTCAGTTCTCGCCGCGAATGCTCCTTTATGTCTTCTGCCGATTGAAAACGGGTGCCACGAAGTGGTAATTTAGGTTTAGGAAAAAGAAAGAAGTCCGCTGGAGCCATATCTGGTGAATATGGTGGTTGCTCGGTGGTATTTGTTGAGTGTTTGGACAAAAATTCCTTCACAATAATGGCCTTGTGCGAAGGCGCATTATCGTGGTGCAAAATCCTAGATTTTTTTTTTTTTTTTTAATAATTGGTTCGCCAAATTGACGCCGCCCGCCTGGTGGTAAGTCGTGACGACGTCTAGCGATTGTGGGCCACTCTCACAGCACACATTACTATTGAGAGTGGCCCTCAACTTGACGACCTACTGACGTGCCTCTTCACGCTCCGCTTAAAGAACCCAGGATTATATGTGGAAGGAAACACGTGCACAGGCAGGGCGTTCCAGGCCACTATCGTTCGGCAGAGAAACGAACGTTTAAAACGTTCGGTTCTCGCGAACATGCTATCCACTGTGTGGGGGTGGCATCTCTGCCCGGCACGAGTCGTTCGGGATCGGAAGGAAGAGGGTGGGATCAGATTGAAGAGCTCTTCAGAACACTCGCCGTGGTAAATACGGTAGAATGCGGCCAAGGAAGCTATTGTTCGGCGCTGAACTAGCGGCTCAAGGCTTCCCGTTACCTCCGGACAATCTATAATACGGATAGCCCGTCGCTGCATAGCGTCGAGAGCGTCCAGCAGATACTTCGCGGAGCCGTCCCAGAGGTGAGAGCAGTATTCGACGCAGGGTCTAATCTGCGTCTTGTACAGCAGACACCTCTGGTCCGGTGTAAAGAATCTCTTTACCTTATTCAGTATTCCTAGTTTCCGCGAAGCTAGCCCTATACATCTTTCGATGTAGTTTTTATTATTGAGCTTTCGACGAACTGGATATCAAGGTTGTCCTTCATTGGTAATAATGCATTCTGAAGAGAGGGTAGGGGAAGGAAAGGGGATTTCTTCGCAGTAAATGCACACGCCTGTGTTTTGCGGACGTTGAACTCGACCAGGTTCTCGGTACCCCATTGAGAGATACTGTCGAGGTTACGGTCGAGATCAGCCACGAGTCGTCGTCTCTCCTCCTCAATCTCATATCGCCCCGCCGTCGGACGAACCGAGTAACTCCCGTGCAGTGTGCTGTCATCTGCATAGCAATGAATGTTCCCGAGGGATAGCATATCATTGATATGCAGAAGAAAGAGAGTTGGTGATAGTACGGACCCCTGCGGTACCCCGGCATTCACTTGTAAGAAGCGAGAAGCCTGGCCATCGCAGAGGACCCGCACTCGGCGCTCGTTTAAAAAGCTGGCAATCCAGCTGCACAGTTGAGGAGGTAGACCATATGCCGGAAGCTTGGAAAGGAGCGAAGCATGCCAGGCCCTATCGAAGGCTTTGGCGATGTCCAGGCTAATAGCCAAGGACTCGCCGTGCCTTTCCATAGCCCCACCCCAGACATGCGTTACGAATGCCAGAAGATCACCCGTTGATCGCTTTGGCCTGAAGCCGTATTGTCGATCATTGATTAGCGAGTGATCCTCTAGGAATTGCATGAGCTGCTTATTTATAAGGAGCTCAAGCACCTTGCAAATGACTGAGGTGACAGCTATGGGTCGATAGTTGCCTGGATCGGACCGATCCCCTTTCTTGCGGATCGGTTGTACGTTCGCCTCCTTCCAGACCTCCGGCACGAGCCCTGAAGAGTATGACAGGCGGTACAGACGCGTTAATACTGGAGACAACTCAGCTGCACATTTTCGTAGCACCACCGCCGGAATGCCGTCAGGGCCACTGGCTTTCCGCGTGTCGAGTGACCGCAGCACTGCCCGTACATCACATTGCCTGATAACAATATCAGGCATTGTGTGGCCACAGTTGGCGATGGCGGGGGGCTGCAGGCCACGGTTGTCGACCCGGGAATTAGCCGCAAAGAGGTCTGTGAGCATATCCGCTTTCTCTTGGGCTTTGTGAGCCAGTGTTCCATCTGGGTAACGCAGCGGTGGCAGCGAGGGCTGACAAAAGTTAGATTGCACGGCTTTGGCCAGTTGCCAGAATCCACGGCTGCCCGTGGGATGGGAAGTGAGCTCCTGACCAAGCCGCGCACAAATCTTCTTCTTCCACAAATCTGGCCTTTTTTGTCGAATTTGCTCTCTTAAACGCCGCATAACGCTCAAATAATATTCTTTATTTACCGTTTGACCTTCCGGCAAGAATTCCGAGTGCACAACACTGCGATAGTCAAAGAAATCAGTCAACATGACTTTGACTTTAGATCGACTTTGGTATAGGAGCATTCGCGGCGAGAACTGAACTCTATTCCGGAAACAGCGTTCAAAAAAGTATTGATGATTGGATTATTCGTTGGCGTAAGTGTATCGTTTCTGAAGGAGCATACTTTGAAGGTGATACAAAAAAATTGGATGAATAACAAAAAAATAGTGTATTATTGATCTTTTCCCCGTACTTTACATGTTCAGCCGCAGTTGGGTAAGTAACTACTACCTACCATGATGTAACTAAGTAAATAAATAGTACGTAGTAAGTTTGTTAGTTTGCCTAACTCACGCCTGAGCCTCATCATGTGGAAGAGCTTTTAGCGTTACCACAGAAGCGCACCAATATAATTGTTGAGCGAACCGAGCCGAAGGCAAGCGGAGCTTCCATGGGGCAGGTTAAATGTAAAATGTTCGGATGTTCGTTTCTCAGCAACCTCTTGACCGATAATTAAAATTTTTCACCTAAATTAATGGTCGATTTCAATTAAGGTCGTGACGAAGCTAAAATATACAACTAAAAAAAAAAAAACGCCAAAAAAAAAAAAAACGCCTCCCTCAGCCGCGCACTGTTTACAGCAGCTTTACCTAGTATTATTAAAATATACTTAGTTTTTAGGTTCATATCTATAGGCCGAAGATTAAGTTTGTGTATAAAACACTGTTCGCATTCATCAGACAGGACTCTCATTGGCGGCTTCTCAATCAGCTAATGAAAGTCCGCTCAGTCGCAAAAATCTCATTGGTAGATTCTGGCCAATGAGAGTTCTGTCCGATGAATGTGATCAGTGCACATCTGTACAACTGAATTTACAAATGTTGCCTGAAATACATAAATAATTTTTTTTTGGGAAAATCAATACCAAATTTGGGGAAATTTTACGTTCTGTACCTAAACACCTTGAATTGTCAATCAAAACACATTGGTTTACATTTACAATTTACATTGTTTGTTTGGGTTGAGTTGTTTGTTGATTCAACTTGATTGTTGGTTGTCTATTGTGTATACTGTGTAGTAGTAATGTACCCATAGTGTACCAGAGGGCAGAGGGTATTTTATAGTGACTAGAAAAGGGAGCTTTTACAAGCGAAGTTTACTAAACTCAACTAACTCATTCACTATTAATTACGACAATGGCTGGTCAAGGCCATCAATTTCCTAGCAATTTTCAAGCCAATGCTGCTGGCATGAGGTCCGGTTTTGGTGGTGGACCAATGGGCGGACAAATGCAGACTATACCCAACCAGTTAGCAGGTATTGTAGATTGTACCTACTGTAGATTTAACCGCTAACCTAACCAAACATTTAACTTCAGGAGTTCCAAAAACTTGATTGAATATTTCTTCAGAGTAATGTGTAATGTTGAGAGCTTAAGATTCTTATTCCCAGGTCTGAAACACTTTTCCTATTTCCATGTTAACACATTACTAAGATAAAAAATATCCCATGTGGTAGTTTTATTATAAATAAATCTATTCTATTAGTTTAACTCTCGGTCCTGGGGAAATGGACGAAATGGCCCGCAGGAGCCGGCTGCCGGCGTCCCCATTGGAAATAATTAACTCTCGATTGATGGTTTCAGCGGAACTTGTTAAAGTCATAGTCGACAAAAAACACATGTACTTAAAATTTTTTCATTAATTTTATTTACTTGTCCATGCCTCGGAGAGCACATTAAGCCGTAGGTCCCGGTTGTCATACGAACATCTATGGCAGTCGATGGGGTGGTCGGAGTCCTAAATAAAAAATCCTACCGGTCTAACTACAGAACTTCGATATCGCCCATGGGTTGTGGAGGTCAGATGGCAGTCACTTCATGGAAAATATTGAAGTACAGCTGAATCGCAGTTAGACTGGAAAGTCGACCCCAACTGAGTTGGGAAAAAGGCTTGGTGAATGATGACTTTTATTTACTTGTCCATTCACCACCTTGAGTCGAGTCGAAAACCAGTCTGTAAATATACACATATACACAGTATACATAGTGAGTGACAAACATAGTACCTGAATCTCTTTGTTCTAACACAAGTTAACACAAAGATTTAATTTCCGTATCATGTTAGCTTACCAGTAAAGCCAGTGATCCATTGGCGAACAAAACGTTGGCAGGCCATCAAACTCGTGAGCCAACTGTCGAAACCGCCAATGTAGCACTTCTGTAGCAAGTCTGCAAACTAGATGTAACCGTTGGCTCGCTGCCTCACGGGCTTACAAATGGATAAAGCAGCATAAAGTCAACTAATAGTCAACCAATCTAACTAAAAAGTACCTAATTTTAATTGTTTTATTTGTATTACAGGGGTGATGGGACCAATGGCTAATAATGGAGGTATGGTCGGTATGGGTAATCAAATGGTACCACCATATGGCGCCGCTATGCAGAATCAGATGGGAAATATGGGAATGGGCCCACAGGTAATGTGTACCAAACTTTTATGTGTACCAATAGAAATCACACCAGAGCATACTGATACTATAATATAAATATATATGACAATTTAATATTTTATGATGTACACACACAATGTACAGATTTATGTTTCTCAGTTATCTAGATCCTATCACAAGGCTAGATGGTGTTGTGTGTAAATGCCTTAAATATTTATTTAAAAAGTGTACAGGAAAAAGAGTGACTACATACTGCATTAATAATATTATTGCCTGAACATGTTGTCGACTTAAATCTACAGTGACTATGATAGACTAACTGCACTCTAATATACATATTACTCTATTTTTCAGGGTATGGGTGTAGTCGGAGGTGCTGGTCCCGGTATGGGACCTCAAAATGTTCAACAAGCAGGTATCTTGAACAATACTATACATATAGTATGAATATGCTAAGGGGTGCTAAGAGGCCCTATCTATATCTCCAGGGCCCAAGTCATACTCAACTGCACGCGGTGCACCTGCTGACAAATCATCATGTTCGCCATCTAATAAGTAAGGGTTAACGAATAGGCGAAACTTGGTCGTTATAAGCTCCTCTATTTAACCCTTCGGGGATTAGATTTGATTTTTGTCTGTCCTTATGAATATTTGCTCGGACTGCAGAGATTTTATTTAGTAGTAAGTAACATAATCGGCAGTTGGAATATTGGTATGCTGGTGTTCTTAAGGCTTGCCTGCCATGAGGATGCCTGTCAACCAGAGATTAGCTGTGTAGTTATACTGCGAGGATGTGCTTGGGGGTCCCCATGAAAATTATTATGCTATGACGTGCTGTGTGAACAAATGAAAATGATTGGTGGATGTCAAATGCATCCATGATAATGTAATATAACACATCTCTGGTTGAAAGGCACCCTTACCTGTGACGAACAAAATTATGCTAGCAAAGCGTGGCTCTGCCTATCACTTCAGGGATATAATAATCTAATCTTCTAGGCGCAATGCAAGGAAGTGGCGCTGTGGTCGCGGCTGCGGCTCCTCCCTCACAACCTGCAGCAGCTCAACCGCCGCAAAACAAAGAATTCAATACCGCTTCACTTTGCAAGTAAGTGAATACAACAACGAAGCAATAAAATATACATTGAAGCGTAGCGATCAGGCTGAAAGCAAGCACTTGACGGAGCGTAAAAATATCTAAATCTCGGCAATACTGGCATGAAATGGTTTATTTTCTTAAACATGCTTGAAGTGAGACTTGACAATTAAAATTGATTGTCCCTGGGAACCTTGAGTTGTCAGCTTTTGCGGTTTGATCCACAGCTACCACACTACTTGTCATGAACCCATTAGTAACATCAACCGAACCAACTAAGCTAAAGGTGCTTGCATTTTAGCTTAGTTGGGGGGATTAATGGAATTACTAGTAACTTGTAAAAACAACACACTTCGGTCAAAAGACTAATTTTCTGCGAGAAGCGGAAACTCAAATCCATTCAGTTTGTCTAATTTAGACTCTGTGAGAGCTCAATAAATCACCAGTACTTGTATGCTTGATCATTCTGTGTTCTCATTTACCTGTCAGTAATATTTTCTGTACTTAACTGTTTTTTTTTTAAATTTTATTCCAGGTTCGGCCAGGAAACAGTTCAAGACATAGTTAGCAGGACGCAGGATGTTTTCCAAACATTAAAAGCTATACAGGTAAGTGCTAACCTTCTCATACTTTATTTTTTTTTAATCTATAATGAAGTAAGGCTGTCGAGATGAGATAATTCTTGTCAACAGTCGATAGTGAGCGATTATTGTATCTTTATCAGTCGTCGCCAGTAATGGCGTAAGTTGGTCAACAGGTCAACATTTAGTACCGTAGTTCTCAACTATTTGTCAACATGATATGATATGATGTTACAATAGATTGTTCTACCAAAAATAGATCTGATTCTGACTCTTCCATAAAATTATTTATGTCTAATACAGAAGACAGCAATTAGAATTTGAAATTAAACAAATCAAAATGTTTTAAACCCCCGTAACGTTGTTTACCATTTTTTCTTTCGTCTCGGTGGCCTTACTTTAGTGTAGATTACAGGATGACACACGCTAGACCGTGTCGGGTCCGAGCCGAGTGACGGCCGAGCAACGGACAACGCTCGGAAACAACTCGGTCCCGCCACGGCTCGGCCACGGCACGTTGCATGAATACAGTGCCGGCGAGCTGCGCCCGAGCAGACGTAGTGATGTTATACAAACAAGTGCATTGAAGTTTTGTTCGTCGTCGGAAAATGAACAACGAACGTTTGATTGAGGCTGTGAGGAAGTATCCAGCATTATATGATATGCACACGGGCTTTTGACCCTAAATTAGGGAAAGCTTGTATAAACATATGACTTAAATAGATAATTTTACACCTAGACACAGCGGAAACACAAATGTTTATCATAAATATTTGCTCTAAAAAAAGTTTATAAAGAGACATACCTGAGAGTAAGAGCTAATCTATGTTTGGATGAAATAGGAATCTGAAACTTTGTATTGCATTTGGTCAAATCATCTTTAATTTTCATGTGTACTTACACATGATGTTTTGACATCGACAAACATTGACACTACTTTAAAAAGTAGTCCCAATGTTTATCTTCATAACTACGTAGACCTTTACAAAAATTCAAATATTCTCCTTTCTCTTGTCGCTTTAGCCGCTATCGCAATAGCCGCTAATTCCAGATCGTCAAAATTCAACATGATTGTAGTCTAGTTACAACACTGATTTTACTCGGATGAGTAAAATAAAACAAAATAAAATAACGTTTATTATCTTTGAAATTTTTAGAAAATTATTTAGATTCGTCAAAAGTTGGTGTGACTCTACCGAGGGTTCCAAAATGCAACGAGACTGAGAAGAGCCCTCAAGAAACTCAGTTCGGCTTTTTTCAAAATATTTCATCTTAAATCTAATACAGAGTTATTTAGAAAGGAGCAATTCGTGTTACAACCAGGCAGCCTTGTCATCTAAGAAATCATTAATACTATAATAAGCTTTATGGCACAATTTATGTTTTATTAGTTTTTTAAATTTATTGACAGATAAATTTGCTATTTCGGTTGGCAATGTATTGTACATTCGAATAAAGTTCCCCGCAAAAGAATTAATCACTTTATGAAGCCTAAATTTAGGAACAGCCAGTTTATCCTTATTTCTTAAGTTTAGATTATGATTATCACTATTTTTCACAAATTTACTTTTGTTCTTGTGGGTATACAATAAAATTTCATAAATATACTGTGAATACACTGTGAGGATGTTAATATGCTTAAACTTATCTCTTAATGACTCCCGAGACCCCATTCCATAGATAGTCCGGACAGCCCTCTTCTGCAACACAAAGATGCATTCAATATCGGCAGCGTGACCCCACAGTAGTATGCCATATGTCATGATACTGTGGAAGTAGCTGAAGTAGACAAGACGCGCCGTTTTAATGTCTGTAAGTTGTTGGATCTTTTTGACAGCATAGGCTGCTGAACTAAGCCTGGCCGAAATTTTCCCGATATGAGGCCCCCATTGCAATTTGGAGTCTAACGTTATGCCCAGAAAGACAGTGTCATCGACCAATTCTATTATATCATCCCTAACCTTATCACTGGTTTTAACAAGTCTTACATTAGGTAAGGTGAATCTTACACATTTAGTTTTATTTTCATTTAATAATAAATTATTAGCACAAAACCAGTGGTCTATCCTAGAGAGGGCAATGTTTACATCGTCAAGTTCGCGCTGTCCACGTTTAACTTTAAATATTAAAGAAGTGTCATCAGCAAACAAAACTACCTCGTGGTCGTCTCTTATGAGGTGAGGGATCATTAATATATACTAGAAAAAGAAAAGGATTGAACCCTGCAGTACCCCATTGCTACAGGAGAACCAGGTGACTGTTTACCATTGATCACTACTTTCTGGACCCTATCACTTAAGTAAGAATTGACGAAATTCAAGGCCGTCCCTCGGATTCCGTAATGATAAAGTTTCTTAATTAAAGTCTGGTGTTGAACGCAATCGAAGGCCTTAGATAAATCACAGAATACACCATAAGCATCATATGACTCATCCCAGGCCCTGTATATACACTCTAATAATTTAATTCCGGCATCAGTGGTGGACCGACCACGAGTGAAACCGAATTGTTTGTGAGTTATTGCATCACGGCACAACGGTAAATGCCCGGTCGAGGCCCGTCTTTGTAATTTCAGGCACGGAACCGGTTCGGTGACCGTGCTACGGCCGACACTCGGCTCGGATCCGACACGGTCTAGCGTGAGTCATCCTTAATGGTCTTTCGACAAAACACTTTCGACATACATTGGTGTAACCTAATTGTGTGTGTTACGAGAATTTACTGTAAATTTTCAATGTTTCTCATTGACTCCCAGTGCTGAGGGGTAGACAGAGGCGTCTTGACTTAGACTGGTTAGGTATGCTTATTATAAGAATATTTCTATATTATTACTTATTGTTATATTTCAGCCTCCAAACGGCACACAACACGGTGAGAACGCTAGCAATGACAAAAAGGCTAAAATGCAAGAACAACTAAGAACAATCCGACTACTGTTCAAAAGGTTACGGTTGATCTACGAAAAATGTAACGAGACATGTCAGGTACGGTATAAAATGTAACGAGACATGTCAGGTACGGTATAAAATGTAACGAGACATGTCAGGTACGGTATAAAATGTAACGAGACATGTCAGGTACGGTATAAAATGTAACGAGACATGTCAGGTACGGTATAAAATGTAACGAGACATGTCAGGTACGGTATAAAATGTAACGAGACATGTCAGGTACGGTATAAAATTTGACTGCTTCGGTGGCATGGTCGGTAGTGCATCAGCTTCCGACTACGGAGTCGGGTTCGATTCCCGGGTCGAATCAAATATTTGTGTGATCCACAAATGTTTGTTTCGGAGTTTGGGTGTTTTTTATGTATGTATTTAGAAATATATAAGTATGTTTATCAGTTGTCTAGATCCCTTAGCACAAGCTTGTAGCTTAGTTTGGGCTTGACGTTGTGTGAGTATGAATTTATTTATGTATTTTATCTTCAACAATTTCTACATCATAACCGAGATAGTTAGAAAGTTGAAACTCTACTGTCCGTCCGTATGTCTCCAGTCTGTAGCCACTCACACCCACCACACAGACAGCTGAGTCTTCCGAGGGTTCCCGAGGTTATTTATTTACTTTCACACAAATTCTGAATTTCTTTTGAATGTTACAGGGTATGGAATATACCCACATGGAGAGTCTAATACCAATGAAAGACGAAGCCGAGAATAAAACCCTAGATGAGAGACGTAACACAGAATCGTACCGAATAGCGTTGGATGAGAACAAGGAACTCACTGAACAGGTATTATATTGAAACTATCTAATACTATGCCACATTTAAATCAATCAATTCCTGGTATTTATTTTTTAGTCCGAGACGCCCAGGGCTTAAATTGGCTGTGCCACAGCGGCCGCACGAAAGATTTTGTTGCCTTTCATTAACATTTCATCGCAATTTTTTTTTAAATATTACAATATAGCTGCTACTTTTTATTAAATTCATTCGGCCATTTTGGACATAACCCATTATAAATTTGCCCGGTGACGGCAATAGGCTTGCTCCCTATTACGTGGAACTTAAAATAATGGCAAATTGTGGGTGTAATGCATCTCTGCCTACCCCTTCGGGGATATAGGCGTGATATGTGTGTGATGATTTTTTTTCGTCGAGTAAAGGGGAATTACTTTTTTCCATACATTGGATCCACGTTTTTAACTAGTTTCAGTGATACTAATTATCAGTTTTAAAAAAAAATATGTCATTACTAATCACCTCAAAATGTCAAGTGGAATTGTATTTTTGTTTCATTAAATACCTGTACTAAATACGCCTGACAATAATATACTAGCAAAACTACTACTAGCTTTCCTCGTGTAACTTCGTTTGGTTGCTTCTTTTTGCTATTGATTTCTCATATTGTCCTCTAACATATCACACAGGTTTCATTTCTGGTGAAAACCATAAATTATACTAATATTGGTCATTGACCTTTGTAAATTATTTAAAAGTTTAAGCATATAATAGGTACTCTCCTCATAGCTTTAAAAATAACAAAAATGGTTCCATTTTTTGTCGCTTTATTTTTTTGGAGTGTATTTTTTTTATTTTAGACCTCCAATGCTATTTATTTGGAGATTTTCTATGCTACTCTTTCATTCGTCCTATAACTCGCTATTTTAATCTGCAAATTTTTTAATTTTTCTATTCTTGTCATATTTAATGCGCTATGACACTTTAAACGTGTGTGACAGCGTCGTACGCGTGGGATAGCATGGGAACACGCGAGTCTGGCGCGGGGACGTGAGACAGCGTGGTGAATGACCAGTGTGTTCGTTACCATACTAATTGTATAGGCCAGATCCTGTTCAGATGTCATAATGCGTGGTGTACGTCGCATGTGAAGGATGAGCTTGACCAACCCTTCATTCTTTCAGGTGTGATGCCTGACTATTCTGCTACATATTAATTGAGCAAAGCGAGCGGAGTTCCTTATCAGGTGACTCCAATGCAACTCGATGTACAATGTTTCTCGACAACTACCGAACCGATTTTCATGATTTTTTTCACTCAAAAATCAAGTATTCTCAGGAGCAGGTTTTGTTCGAAATCGAATTTTGATTTAGGACCCTCTAAAAAAGTTATTGACCAAAAATATGTCAACAACCGATTTTCATGATATTTTCACTCAAAAATCAAGTATTCACAGGAGCAGGTTTTGTTCGAGACCGAATTTTGATTTAGGACCCTCAAAAAAAGTTATTGACCAAAAATATGACAATAGTCGCTCCGCTCAATTGCATGCAGCAGCGCAGTACCACAGTACCACGGCAGCGACCGCAGCGAGTGGTATATTTGTGTGTATGTGTGTGTGTATATTATTTATTGAAAACCCTGTAATAATGGGTAGTCTCGTATCTGCCTTTTGTTTTTACAATATTGGCTTATTTTAGATTTTATCTCTATCCAATTGTCTAATTTTCGATAAAATTTACTGGAACTACTGGAATATTCTATAAGAATCTGGTATTTGGTATAATATTCTATGAGAATATGTTGCACAGTCAGCAGAATCCGTCCAGGGGAAAAGAGTTGCATTCGTGAATTGAGTATATTATTATTGACTAATCCAATTATTATTTCAGGTGGTGCTAAAGAATAAACAACTAAAGGAAGTGATCACCAATCTGAGGACTATTATTTGGGAAATAAATGTCATGTTGACCATGAGAAGATCCTAAGCGTGTCGGTAACTTGTTTCGACCAATGATTTTAAATAATAATACGTATCTAATCGTTACTGTGTGATATTTTGTATGGAAGAAAACAATTATAATAAGTTATATTACCAAAAACGTCTGTAGTTTAGTGAATAAAGGTCGATTCACACATATGATGAGCCTCCGACAGAGTACGGGCACAGTTCAGTTTCAGTGATTTATCAGTGCAAAATATTATTTCATGCATTTTCTATGAAGTCCACATGTCAGTGTCAAATACAACTCAGTTATCGCTGACACTGACATGTTCACAGTAAATGTATGAACGAATATTTTGTACTGGTATGTACTGAACAGTGCCGGTAAGTTCCTACTGTTAAATAGAATAATCGTTTCATGTTATGTGGACGTGATAAACAATATTTAATATTTAGTAATAGTTAGTAAAGTTGTGTAGTCGATTCGATTTTTCTGTCTAACAGTACTGTGTCGGAACTGAGACTTCACTGATATGTGTGAATCGACCTAAATGGGGCGATTACACTTTGATTAGTGAGTAGTGCGAATTCATACATTTTATAGTTGCAAATGTTGCACTAAACAAAGTGTAAATTAGCTATAAGTCGTTGGTCGTACGTTTTGACGACATACGATCAATTACCAATCTGACCAACTGACGTAAAATAACTCTTACGCACTTTTAAAGCGGTTCTATATTATTAGATATATATCACTGGCTCGATCCGATTATCGTATCCGATCGCTGTATCATATTGTATCTATAGTATTTTTCAGATAGAAATAATCCGGTGTCGTTTGGTGTATTCGTAATACTGCGGCCACACACTCACATAGAAATGAACGCCACTCTAAAATAATTATCATATGATTTGTCATATTTATGTGTAGTCACGTGATTTCACGAGTGATTAATCACTGCATCTGGTGTGACGAGCATAGTGTAGCTGGGGCATAACGTAAGTAACGTCAAACACCATGGCCGTGTTCGGGACCGTTTTTTGAAAGCGTGGAAGCGTGCTCCTCAAACATAGGGCAAACGTCACCGGCCTCTTCTTATCTGAAAAATACTATAATATATAATCAACCTGATAATGGTCAGGCCGTATCGCATGTTGTATCAGGATTGCGTATCAAAACTGCGTATCATGCATGACCCGTCTATGTAATAATGGTACTCATCGAAAATACAAATACGGTGATTGGCTCGGGTAAATGATAATACATTTATAGTTCAACGAAATAATAGTAACTGAGATTGAGTATTCTTTTTCAAAAATAATTCACGAATCTCAAATCGAGCTAACAACCGCCTAAGTGTGAAAGAGATATCTCCATACGGATGTCACATGGGCGAAAGATATATTGGTCGGCTGGATGATAGTTTTTCAAAAAATATACCACAGGTTGAAAAAATCTTACGTTATTATTGTGGTAATTGTAAAAAAGTATCTAAAGTTGTACAAACAGTAATTATTGTAGGTTATCTGTTTGTAATAGTATGTCTAAAATAAATAATTTAAATGTAAGTAGATATGTACTTAAGAGAGATAAACAGTTTAAAACGGCTGGCTGTGTAAAACTAGGATATTTTGTTGGCTACACGGTTTAAATCCAACAGCGTTCAATAGAACGTCGTAGGGGTAAGACGTAATTTGGTTTAAGACAACTGTCTACACGATTTTAAATGTCTGCTTTAAACTGTACATGTCTCCCTTTATTAAATAAACAATTCCAAAAGACACAATCGAATATTAAATTAAGACGGAGCGTAGCGGAGTCTTCTCTATGGTCCCAATCGAAAATGTATGTAAAACGATACCGGTCGCAATTTTAAATCTATCGAATTGAAATTTGACATGCAGATAGAACACATTAACGTGCTTTGCTGTATAGTTTTGGTATATGTGGCTTTTATAGTTTTTGAGTTATTAATTACGTTCTACGTCTTATTTATTTCGACGTAACCGCCCGACTTCCGGCGAATACCTAGTTGTAATTCAATCTTATTATTGTTCTTGTGTTTATTTTTAATTATCAATTGAATCACTAATAGTTACTGATCTGGCAGTACAAATTAATGACGTCATAGTTTTGTATTCCATACAAATGTCTTCGAGACTTTGACATTTCGCTTACTTATTGCAAGACCGACGTAACAAAAATTTGATTTGAAAGTTTGCCGCCTCCCCCCGGCCCCATATTTGATAAAAATAACTTGTCTTAACAAAATTTATTAAACGAATTGGCTTCGTACATTCATTCATTTTCAAACCGAATAATTATGACTTCTAAATTTATAGATTTGAAGTATTATTTTTATCGAATAATAGTCTATATTATAGAAAAAAAATTGTCGATTTATCCAACGTGTTTCATTGTATAGTGCAAACCTGAAAGTACTTTGCTCTAAATCAGTAGCACTATCCAATGGACCGGTTTTCAGCCCACGTTAAATTATATCTCAAAATTCACCCAAAAATTATAAAAGTGGGCAATAATATCATGCGCCGTCTGAGCGTGGCCCGATGTAAATATTTTTATTTACAAAGTGACTGAATACGTACATGTTTCTAACAATATTCCTGTAATTTTATTTTGTTTTTATATGACTGTCCGAAACAGTATGTCGTTTATATCATAATTTTTTTTGTTAACTTTACAGACATGAATGTTGCCAAACTAAAAATATTACTTAAAATAAAAGGTGCTGTTATTTTATCTTGGCTTTCATATGCATCCACTCCACAGATGTATCGATCCGCGCCTGAATAGCTTGTATGCAATTGGTTTTCCTACTTCTTTGTTTCACAATCAGGCGCGCGCGATTCGCCATCTTTACGAGTGGTCGTCTGCTTACTTCTTTGTTTCGCAAACAGCCGCGATTCGCCAAGTTTACGAGTGGTCTGCCTACTTCTTTGTTTTGCAAAGAGTCGCGATTTGCCAACTTAAATGCGCCTCCTAATACGTTTTACCAATGTTAGATATTTGTGAACAGCGCAATTCTAATACAATGGCGTTTAATAGAAAGTACGGACAGTTAACAACAACAATAAAATTATTATTTATATTATTTTCAAACTTTAATACAAAAAAAACCGTTTTAAGAGTTGATCAAGTGTAATGTTATTCTCTAGGAAGTCTTCAACTATATACCTTATTCGTTTTAAAATCTCCACGAATGAATAAAGCTTCAGAAACGGATTCGGCATAGATTTCAATGTTCAATCGCGAAAAAATGTGCTTATATTTGGTAACTCTGCTACCTTAACTGGTCACAACGAGTTACACAAAAACTAATTTTATGGGCTTTTGAAACCCAAATAAATAAACACACGCTTTATCATCGCACGTCGTTATTGGTAGAGTCGTCGGATACCAATCTGATATCGTTTGCCAAAAAGAAGAAAAGGCAGAAAGCAGAGTTTAAGTACAATGTTTCTTCATCATATTTTTTCTTCAAACCACTAAAGTCATAAAATTTTCATTGTCCGAAACGCCCAAGACTTTAATTGGCTGTGCCACAGCGGCTGGCACGTAAGATTTTGTTGCCTTTCATCAACATTTCATCGCAAGGCAACGGATTTCATTTTTTTTTTCAAAATAAAAATATAGCTGCTACTTTTTATTAAAATCATTCGGCCATTTTGGACATAACCCATTATAAATGTGCCCGGTGACGGCAATAGGCTTGCACCCTATCACGTTGGACTAAAAATACTGGCAAATTGTGGACACCCACAATTTGCCAGTATTTTTAGTCCAACGTGATAGGAGGTAGCACTCAGAGTGAGCGAGAGAGAGAGCTTAGCCATATACTCGAACTGTTTAAATATCGTTTTGCCTCTCTTACTTTCTCCACATGCAATTTCTGGAGGCGAATTACTTGACCCAGGGGTAATTACCATTATGTCACAAAAAAAAATTGGTTTAAATAAAATTAACAATACCTAATGACAAATATTAAGAACATGACACTAGCCATTTTTCCTCAAAGAGATCACATATGACCTCAAAGAGATTTTCTAATTTTCCTTGTATTGGACATCGTGACAGTCAACAAATTGCGCTATTCACAAATATCTAACATTGGTAAAACGCATTAGTGGGCGAATTTAAATCGATGAATCCAGGCACGATTCGCCGACTTAAATTCGCCCACTGCGAAAAGAAGTAGTAGGCAGACCACTCTCAAAGTTGGCGAAACAGAAGTACGCATTAGGTACTATTAGTATGTTCGGGATATTTACCATGAAACATATTATTGAGTCTCCGATATTTCGGCGCTGTTGCAAGCGCCATTTATGGTCAAATTAAACAGTGTACTGTTACTGTGGCCATTTCTTGGGATTAGAGGACTTACTGTGTTTTTCTTCAGTAAAAAAATGTATTTACAGTCCCCTGGGCTATTAATGTAAACTGGTTCTAAGAATTCATTGACATTTCAGATTCCCGCATAGTTTTTTCAAACTGGTTCCTTATGTTATAGATATCGATCAATAAGTAACGATAAGTATATCGATTTTTTATAAAAATGTTAATATTTATATTAAATAAGTAAATAAATAATATTATAATTATAATTACTGTGAATAAGACATTTGTGTTTCATTTCATGTAAGTACGTCGGTTAGTTATACTTTGCTTTTAAACTAAAGTGCCACAATTCAAAAAACGGTTTTGTCAAAAGGGCAATTTAAAAATTTTTACTTACTTTTTTCTTCGTTTTTCGACTTTCAATGTTATGTGCCATATAATTACGTGGTTAAGACGTCGATATTAGCGGGTGTCTTCGATAAATATGAAAATAAGGGTCATTTTGACTACATTTCTTAATTTAAAGTGATTTTGGAAAATAAATATACATATTTAAAGCAGTGAATATGCTAACTTTTTCTCTTATAATTTTACAATATGAATCACTCAATAAATTACCCTTTAGTTGATGTGTACGTAAGAACGACCCATTTCTTTATATGGGATGTGGCATCTGTACTAGTTTGGTATTTTTTTATCTAGTACAGTCTAGCTTCACTACACGCCAACAGATGTCGCTCTTAACTTGATGTCTCGTAGGTAGCTCAGTGCAACTATCTCTATATAGAGCGCTGATGCGCGTCTGAACCACTAACAACCACTAACAGTCAAACACGAGGATGACGTAGGGTCACTACATCTTCCCAGTTTAAGTTGTTGTGTGGCAAAAAATGAAACTAATGATTGTTTGTAGTTATTGTTCTGAGATCTTGTTTTTGACGTGTTTTTTTATGTACTGTGGCGACCCTAGTGGAACGCAAACATAGTATATTTGGCAAAGTGAAAATAAATAAAAATCTATCTATCAGTCTTGTTTACGTGCTAATAACATGATCTCTTGCCCTTTAGTATGGTATCGGAAGAGTTTGGCGATATACAATGATATCGAAGTAAAACATCGGCCAATTAACACATTACTGAAATTTCCTTTGAAATAATTGGCCGACAAACTCAAGCGCTGTGGTAAGAGGGCTGGTGTTTCCACCTCATTTTCCTTCACTTTTCGCACCTCCCCATCTTTGATCTACTTCAACAGATGATACTCACTCAATGACACACGTAGTCGCAGGCAAAAAGTAAGTTAAGCAACTGTGGCGGCCCTTTGGAAGGGTGAGCAAGAAGAAGTAGGTACTTTAATTATTGCTTCATACTGCTTCATAGAGCTTCAGAAGGTACGTTGAAAGACAATCTTAGTTGTTCTACAGTCATATGAAGCCAGAGATCTACTCGTACTTAGGTATATGGGCGAGCTAAACAACATAGGTGCCAGATTGGGTCTATTCCACCTAGTTACATTGTAGTTACATTAATGTAACTAACTAGTTGGACATTTTCATTCCAAGTAGTTATATGATTTTTTAATTTTATTTTAATGTAACTAATGCGACCAACTAGCTACAATGCAGTTACATTAATGTATAGTTTATTGTTTCGATTGTCGACACAAAAAAATCATTTAACTACTTGGAATGAAAATCCGTGGAATGAAAATCCAGGTGGTCGCATTAGTTACTTTAAAATAAAATTCCTAAATCATTAACTACTTGGAATGAAAATGTCCAATTAGTTACATTAATGTAACTACACTGTAACTAGGTGGAATAAACCCTGGCCTATGACCAGTTACCATACGAAGAAGACAATAAGTAATCTGTTTATTATATATTATAGGTTTATTCGATGTCTGCGTTGCACTTAAGTTTTGCATGCTCAATTGGCTTTTCATCGAACCTATCGATAACCGGTTCGATTTTGTAGGTACCTCAGACTTCCAGGACTCCAATGTCCCTAACCACGGTCACCATGATGAAGGATAGACTGCTGTACATTTAGCTAATAAGTAGGTACTTACTGCTGCTGTAGTTACCTATTCGTTTTTAATGTTTCGGTTTCCTGTTTCTCGAAGCTTACCATTTGGGGATTTCAGAGAGATATTGTGGCATAATAAATATAAAGCGATAGTTTTAATAAATTATTATACTGCAATAGCTTCAAATTTGTGAACTTATCATACACAATAACAAACTGTTAAGATTACCTCGTGTTATTTAATAACATCCAAATAAATAAAGCTACTAACAGGCTTTCTAAACAGTGAGTATTAGAATCTTACAATTAAATTATTTACTTAAACGAGTTAACTAAAACTTAAGTAGGTATAATGCCTTAATTATGATCCCTATCTACGTTCAACAGGCTTCACAATTTCGGTAGCCTTCTTCTTTTTTTCGACGATTTTCTTTTCATAAGGGCGATGATCAACTATTTCGTCAGCATTGACTGGTATAGCCTCATTCGGTTGTTGTTGATCAACTTGTTCAGGTAAATCTGGAGATGCTTCGACCTCTTTACCAGCACTCCTGCCCGAGGGTAGTTCATGGAAGGCAGCTGCCAAGTCCAAGTTTATGTCTTCAAGAGGTGTGTCGCCTGGTCTGATGTATACTGGAACGTATCCTGGGACCGGTGGAAGGAATTGCCATTTGGGACGTGCCTCTGAAATAAGAAAACAGTTTTGAATTAATATTTAGATTAGTTAGGTGGAATGTCAAATTAACTCTCTGTCAGAGTTTTCTTGAGAACACACAGAGAGTAAGTACAAGGGAATGTTGCCGTCATAAAGTAAAAGATGGAAAACGAAGTAAGAACGCTGGGAACTGCGCAGTAGACGATTTATCCATCTGTATGGCGGTAAGAGCGAGAGTAGGTAAATACCGATGCGCAAACACACAACTCCATTCCGACCTAGCGTTCTTTTTACGCGAACAACAGTTTACTAGGTACCTAAAATGAAGAGCAACAGAATCTTGCTTGAATAACTACGGTATAGATGAATCGTTATGATTATGTAGAGAAAGAGTTAGGTAAGTTATCTATAAAAACTCCAAACCAGAGTCCAAGCTTCATATTTTTAGGCTCCGGCCAGAATTTGACTTGACCTTTAATAATAAAATGAACGCCTGTTCCACGAAGATAAGTTGTAATTACTTTAAGTGGCCTTCCACATATAGGCAAGCATAATTATGTTTTAAACTCGAAACTGATAATGAAGAAAACGGTACATACTGCACAGGTCAATGACTGGAGTCACGTTGCCATTCACGAAACGCACCACATTTCTGTCTAATCGTTTAAAATCCTAAATATTTTATTACTTACAAGTAATTATTAGGTATACCTACCGTTAATAATATAAATAAATAAATAAATAATAAATAAATATTTTTGGACATTCTTTTCTTCATTCACACAACGTCATCTAGCCCAAATTAAGCTAATATAAGCTTGTGTTATGGGATCTAGACGACTGATAAACATACTTATATATTTCTCAATACATACATATTATACATAGAAAATACCCAAACTCCGAAACAAACATTAGTGGATCACACAAATAATTTGAATCGACCCGGAATCGATCCTGGGACCACAGGGGCGGCAGTCGCATACTCATACCACTGAGCCACCGAGGCAGATATTTAATAAGAGTTTCTTTTTTTTAAATGTTTAATCGCCATCTGCAACATATTTTTCGGACGTTAAGTTCGCGGCGCATGTTAAAACACAAAACCCTTTGCGCGGCCTCCGTCCACTAGGATTCTTGGTTTTCGAAGCAGGAATCCTAGGACGAAGTAAACAAAAAATCCACTCACTGGTTTTTTTCTCCACACCGATTCCCTGGGCGATCTATTAGGAATTTTTGTCCAAATTGATGCCCTAGGGGATTTATTTGGAAGTTTTTGAAACCAGTTTTGATTTCAAGTTTTTTGTGGGACCTTGTTGCTTTATGGATGTTTTAGGATAACTACAGCAGAGTGTTTTTAAGCAAGGGACAGTCTCAATAGCTTATTCAGGTGGCTGTGATTCCCATTAATTAGGTAGCCAGGTAGGTACCTAATAGATAACCACAGGAGGGAACAGGGCATAAATACATATCGTGTTCATTCATTCGAGTATTCGAGCAATAGATTCATCAACTGCTCCTCAAATAGACCGCTTATCTATGCAATTACATGACCCCTCGTGTTATAGTAGGTATAAACTGCAAGCTGAGACCGTATGCATCCGTGCATCGTTATTTTGCTAATATCCAGATAGGTTGACTGGTTTAGAGCGTATTCCTTGTTATAATAAAGGTTATTCAACTCGGTAGCAGTAAAGGAGGGAAGAAAGATGTTTATAGGTTAGAGCATAAATAGGGAGAAAGCACAATCTAGTTTTAAGATTTGGTTATTTTTTTAAATTGGCATTCCTGGGACCAACTATTTATATTTTCCTCAAAATGTTTGAGGCACTTTGATAGTTAAATTGATGCGTTCGCGCAGATTCTGATTTTATATTCGCGCAGATTTTATATGAGGTTCTTGCGACTTACGGACGCGACTGATAAATTGGGGTCTCTTTTATTTCTTATATTTAAGAAGAACTATCAGTTCTAATGATATTCTTTCCATCCTAAGGTTGCCTGGAAGAGATTGCTCTTTAGCGATAACGCCGCCTATTGTACATAATTTTAAAGGAATGTGTTTAAATATTTATTCTGTTTTTGTGTACGATAAAGAGTATTTATCTTATCTTATCTTAGCATTTTTATTTCGGAGAGAACCTTAAACTGTCGGTCGCAGTTGTCATACAAACATCTATGGCAGTCGTTAGAGGTATTTGAAGCCCAAAATCAAAAATTTGACCGGTCAGGTACAGAACTTCGATATCGCTCATGGGTTGTGGAGGTCAGATGGCAGTCGCTTCACGGAAAATATTGAAGTTCAGTCGAATCACAGTTAGACTGTAAAGCCGATCAGTGCTGGGAAAAAGGCTCAGTGGATGATGAGAACATCGGGGCCTGAGGACGGCGGGATCGCCACCCGTCGTCCTTACAGAAGCAGGCTAGAACGGCGCAACCAGGTTCACACTCACTGACGCGAGATAAAACCCAAACCAAGCGACGCGGGATTCTCATCCCGACCAAACCTCCGCAGAGACCACAGAGGTGGTCAAAGTCCGCCGGGCGCCACTGGAAATACGTTCTGCCTGTAACCAGAGACGCCCTGCAACGGACGTTAGAGCGGAACTAAAAAAAAAGAGTCCCGTTTGTATAATAACCTACTTAGCACATTAACAGATAAAGTTGGTTTGTGATCTTTAAATCTTAATAGTACACCAAAAAGGTACCTAGGTCCTCCAGTCCTAGATCTCATGATTGCATTTTTGTTCATTTTTTTAATCCGTTGAATGATGAATGAGTCCAAGACGCCCAGGACTTTAATTGGCTGTGCCACAGCGGCTGGCATGTAAGATTTTGTTGCCTTTCATCAACATTCCATCGCAAGGCAACGGGTTTCAAATTTAGATTTCAAAATAATAATATAGCTGCTTATTTTACTAGTGGTTCTGTGAACCGTAGACTTCGGGAGCTCTGTTTAGAAAATTTATTTTTCAATTTTCTTTATTACTCTTTCATTTTTCATCCAATTCAAAAAAAAATCATTTACATGTTATTCATTGTAAGCAAGGAGTGTGTGTGTAAAGTTTTATGAAAATAGGTTGATAAATACGGCTGCAAACATGATCTGATAGAACCCGTAGATGTAGAGATGTGTACAGACGAAAGAAATTCTCCCCAGTCTGCAAGTTGAAAAGGAGACTTCGTTCGCTTCGCTCCCTCAGTCAATTACATTAATTCGGGCATTTTGGACATAACCCACTTTCTAGAGTGCCCGGTGACGGCAATAGGTTTGCCCCCTATTACGTGGGACTAAAATACTGGCAAATTGTGAGTGTGTAATGCGCCTCTGCCTACCCCTTCGGGGATATAGGCGTGATATGTGTGTGTTTTTTAACCTAAGACCCTTCGCAAACTACCGTTGAATCAATCGTTCTTCAATGTCACCTTCAATTTATTTCAAAGGCATTCTAGATTATTTATCTCCGTCGTCGCCTATAGAACAAATAGGTAGGTAAGTACCTACACACACATGTGTCATGGATAAATTAATGGGAATATCCAATAACGATTTACTTGGGCATATATACTTTATAAATAAAAAAAACTTTTGTTGTGTAAATATATCGCAAATCTATGGTTATATTGGACCTCTAGATTTTAGTAAGGTTGATTAATTACCTACTCCGACCACAGTGAATTCCAATGGTCCACTTTAATAGGTTTAGGTGTGGTTTAGGGACCTACCTACATATTTCTTCATAGATAAAAGTTGTATGGGAATATTTTCTAACTCTCTTTAGAAAGCAATATAGGTACGACATATCACAGACATACTAAAGGTCTTAATGAGTACGGTAGGTACCTATTAAAGAGTCAATCTCTTCGAGTAAAAAATATCATTAAATAAGTAGGTACTAACTGCAAACCCGTGGCTCTTCAAATGGTTTGGTATTTTTATAATATTGCTTGATCTGAAATTGTAAATTTTTGACATTCATGTGTGCTCTTTATGTGCCTAAACTGAATAAACAAAATTGATTCTTTGATTCTCTGGCCAAAATGAAAGAGTACCTACTTACCTAAGTGATACCTACCTATATTCCCATGCCCGCGGGAACACCGAGAAGCGAACCTACCATCCTAGCTCTCTACCTGAGCTTGAAGGAGTAATAAACACAGAAAGACAAATATGAATATACCTATTTCCCAATGAAAAAACCAAGGAGCAAGAACTCTAACTGTGAATAAATTTAAAATGCTGTTAAGAGACACTTATGAAGAGTGATTATAAGGTAAGGTACTTAGATAATACATAAACATGGAATAGAGCTCTTTAACAGATAAAGTTATTTGGATAGTATTATTATGGTTGACCATTTTCTATAATAATATGGTCTAAAGCACTTTCTACTATTCTAGGACCTAGGTAGAGTGGGAAGAGAGATTCCCACTAGTTCAGGGTTAGTTCGCGCAAAACCCGCGCACTAGACGTGGACTTGCGGAGATCAGCCCGTGACTACAAGTACAAGTAGTTCCACTATTTTGTTACATATACCATCGTAGGACTAGTGGGAACAAAATTTTCCATTAGTTCTTCCCGAAAGAACAGGTAGAACTAGTGGAACTAAAAAGTCCTACAAGTTTCTTTTTTGTTACATCAAACGTCGTAGAACTAGTGGGAAAAAAATTACCATTAGTTCTACGCTAGAACTGTTCAGTAGAACTAGTGGGAACGAACAAATCATTTTGTTGCACTTTTATAACTTTCTATTTCTGTTTACATTTGGGACATTCGAATTTGAATACCATTCGAAGCTATAAGTACATAAAGATCGTCTCACTCAAGGCACAATATTTATTATACTGTCACTTATTTATTGACATAAGTATAAATTAGTTGTTGACTTCTTCAAGTCATCATAACAGTACCGTTGGTCGACAGTCAGTTTCCCACAGCTTAGATTCTTACGTTTGTGCATTCTCGTTTTAGTAGGTAATGTTGAGAGCTCTCTTGAGAAGCAAGTATATACAGGAGACTTTACTTTCCACTTCAGAACTGCTGGTTTTGATTGTTCGCGCTCGTGTGTGATTTAGCACTTGATGCCTTGTCTACATTTTTATTGATACCTAAACCAACTTCACCCACCTTATGAGCATCGGAAGAATTTGTCAATAACCAATGATATCGCAGAAAATGTCGATTGGACTCATTTAACACCATTTTTCCATTTTCCTGCGATAACACTTCCCCCCCCAATAAATAAAACTAGAAATCTTGTGCAAAGTTATGTGGAGATCGGACATTAAATTGGGCCCTAGCGAACCTATTTATAGGAAAAACATTAAAACGTTATTTGACCTTATTTCCCCCAATCCAAAAAAGCTCACCATGGAAAATTATTACTAAATCAAGGAACACTTGTGCAAGTTTCGTGAAGATCGGATAAAAACTGTGGCTGTTAGACCTGAACACACATACAGACAAACAGACGGACGAAAGCAAAACTGTCCAATCTCGTAACGTAGACGTTTCGCTCGCTCGGTCAATAATATTAGCCTCGGTCTACAACTAAACAGTCATGACTGTGTCTTTATTTAGTACTCGTACATACTTAGTTTCATTATGTTCGGTATTAATTTAATACGGTAGGTAGTTACGATATGAGATTTCCATGAATATTATTAGGCATTGAAGATTAATTTATCAAAACATACATGAGGTATAATAATGCGTACAATGCGTTGGAACAGCTAGTAGTAGCTAGTAGTATAAATTAGTAACTTGTCACAAAATATTACAGCGACACCTACTTATTATGAATTTGTGGGATATTTTTATGCCAATATTTAAATAAATATTTCTGGACATTCTCACACAATGTCATCTAGCCCAAATTAAGCTAATATAAGCTTGTGCTATGGGATCTAGACGACTGATAACATACTTATATATTTCTAAATACATATGTATTATACATAGAAAACACCCATACTCTGACACAAAGATTTGTGGATCACACAAATAATTTGACTCGACCCGGAATCAAACCCGGGACCTCAGTAATACCACTGCGCCACCGAGACAGTCAATACCGTTATATAAAACTGCGACCGCTCTGCATTCAAGGAAGCAAGTTAAGTGAATAACTGAGTAAATTTGTGATAAGTTATAAATGTTGTACAATGACATAAATTATTTGTGGTAAGGATATAAGTAAGTATAGCAGCTTTTGTGGCAATTAGTTTTACTTATAACGCGGGTCCCATAAAGAGTCTTAGGTATTCTTACCTTATAGTAAATGGCGACTAAACAATTTGGTCAAGTGACTGACATGTTCAGTGATGATATTTCTGGTCGAAAAAACTTCATCTTAGCTTTTTAGCTATCATTATTGTGAAGGAATACCAATCAATTGATCAAGTCAACAGACTTTATGTTATTACAACGCGAGATCTGATCTAGCTAATTCTCAAGCATTTGCCAAATTCGTTTTGAGTTCCACATTAATTGCCTTTCGTATTTATTCAAAAGAAATACCACATTTTATTGAGTTTATTCATCTATCTGCAACCTAGGTACGGATTAGTGTTAGCTCATAAAATGTTTTACGATGTGAAACTGCTATATTCAAAAATAAATGCTTCTCTATTGTTAAATCCGGACACTAACCTTTATTTCTCTTTAACTACATAATATTACAGACAAAAGATTACTTTTTTAAATGTCTGCCTGCTGGACGTCCCGGGCACGCCCTCGTACTAAAACAGATGTTCCGGCCCATACAAAGAAAAGAGGCCGTTTTAGCAACAGTAATGTATCTAAAATTCCCAATAGATGTAATGTGGATTAATTATGGTCGTTCGACTAAGCATCTGTGTATATTCATAGTGGTAGGTAGGGAACATGGTACATAAAGAGCTCCTCAAAAGAAATCGTGAATAAAACGATAAATTTACAATATTTAGGTTGGGCATTATTCGCGAAAGCGCAGCTACTGTCCCGTCACTTTGGGGACTAAACTTCGGAAGTGTAGTCCGAAGATCCATCGGCTGTTTAGTACGAGCCCTTAGCGATCAAGATTCTCAGGTTACAAGCATATATGAAAGAAGGGGTGTTCGTTTTACTCCGAGCGCCCGTAATGCCCCGGTTCCCCTACCTAATGGAATGTAAGTATTTGGTAGACTGCTAGTGCTAATGTAGAGAACTGGTTGTTTCTAAATGTTACTAACAAAATATCACTTTGGTTTCTCATACAATTTTCTTAATTTATAAGTACTTTCAATTGACTTGTGTTAGCGTAGAGATGTTGATGTGAATGCATGAGCACACCGGCTTTCTAACGGTCACTCCATCAGACTCAAGGCTGAGTTTTTGCTTGTCAAAACGTTAACTGTACCCGCCTTATTTGATCATTTCACTTCACCTAAATTATTTCAATGTTTTTATCGAATTTGTTCTTCAATTTCACTTTGATAAGATTCATATTTCTATAGTCAACAAGGTATGTCGAAAGTAAGTAAATGTAAGATGTAATAACGTGCCATATAATGAAATTTTGACCGTAACTAGATACCTACTTAGAAAAGTAATGAAGTATAAGTAGGTACTTATTAGTCATAAGAATAAGAACACCTTGAACTTCGATATCTCATCTATAATGGCTATACAGTGCACAAATGTTTTAAAGAGATAGGGTCAGCATCTATACAATAATTAACGAGTAATTTATTATTGACGCGCTTTTACTTGAATTATTTAATGACTTTACATATATTATAAGCGTGCATTGAATCTTATAAGCCCAAGCCAACCTTACCTTCAAGTGGTTCACTTGCTGATCATTGTATGAGACTCTGGCTAACATAAAAGTGCTCGGTTAGCAGCACAAAGTTCATCACTTGTAACGTAGGGCCAGCAAAGTAAGTTGCGAAAAGTGGGTGAATAATAGATATGCTTCTGCCTACCACACCGAAATTCTAAGGCGCATTAAGGTCCCACCAACATCTTACCGGTCCAGGCTAATCTGACCTGCAAGTGGTGGATCTGACCAGGGGCTCGGGTGTAGTGGTTACCGACAACGTTAACACATTGCAAAGGTATAGCAACATCGACTCAGACCGGTTTTAGGATGGGTGACCATTTCTTAAGATATTGAGACCCTTCCGTGCCTCGGAGAGCACGTTAAGCCGGCGGTTCCGGTTGTCATTCAAACATCTATGGCAGTCGTTAGGGGTAGTTGGAGCCCTAAATAAAAAATCCGACCGGTCTAACTACAGAACTTCGATATCGCCCATGGGTTGTAGAGGTCATACAAGTGGCGAATTAGTCACTGAATTTACTCCCTCCCTTTAGTAGGGTTGTGGAGGTCAGATGGCAGTCGCTCCACGGAAATTAGAGAAGTTCAACCGAATCGCAGTTAGACTGGTAAGCCGACCCCAACTGCATTGGTAAAAGGCTCGGTGGATGATGATGATACGTCAAAGTTCCCGGTTTCTGGTGAAAAGTGGACGCATAATATGTCACTGCTTACCCCTTGACGGAAAGGTGTGATCATAATAATTATGTGTACTAATTAGGTATATACCTAATGTATTTTAATTACCTACTAAGTACCTAAAAGTTACGAACGTCATTACCTAAAAATATGTTATTAAAAAAATGTCGGGTGCATTGACATCTATGTTTTAATAATTAGTATTCAGTTAGGTATACAGTTAATAATCCGGTTATACCAATAATATAAGTACCTGCTTTCAATATTTACTCTACTTACGGATAAGACTGCCAGGGACTTGTAGGTAAACATCTTTACAATAAATATGTAGGTACCTGTAGTTCTTTTTCTTCTTTTTTTAAAAACGTGGCTCCATCGATGTTCATCGATGATTTCGCCAATGTCAAGGTAATGCTTGATTAGTTAATAGTCCCGCACAGAAGAACTAGTTATTCCTAACTAGCGCCATGTGCAGGACAAGGAACGTTTTTCGGTATGTGAGTGTCTGGGAACCTGATTTTTGCGGAGCGCCGGAGGTAACCTAAAAACCCACCAGGCACACTCTCAGCAAAAATCAAACTCCTTGAAGTCGGTTTAAAGCAGAGACTTGGGATGCCGCTCGCTTCGCTCCCTGTTAAAAGTAAGGAACGTCAAAGAAATGACGTCTTTCGCACCTCAATCCACTCTTACGTAGTATTGTATTCTCTTTGCCTCAATCATAATAATGAATATGTACTATCACAAACGGTATTCTTACACCTGTTTAATATAATTTTTTTTTTCATTCACTATATTGTATTAGTACAATGAAATTAAAATATTAAGTAAGTTAATGAAATATGAAATGCGACTTAACTTTGCTAAAAGATGACGAAAGTGGGTCATTGAATAAGTCGTACATTTCTTATCACTTTTAGTCTAAACATGTTATGATGTGAAAATTCCAAGATATTATACATTAGCTTTATTGAGTGATGGAATAATAATAATACTTGTACCTACTAAGGTTTAGAAATATTTATATTACCAATACTTCGATTCCAGTCTATTCGTTTTTGCGAAGAATATTTCTTTTTAAAATAATAATAATAATAAATATTTTGGATATTCTCACACAACGTCATCTAGCCCAAATTAAGCTAATATAAGCTTGTGCAATGGGATCTAGACAACACCCAAACTCCGAAACAAACATTTGTGGATCACACAAATATTTGATTCGATCCGGGAATCGAACCCGAGACTACGGAGTCGAAAGCCGACGCACCACCGTCCACGCCACCGAAGTAAAACAATATTAGATATTCTACTAAATTTAGAACTAGCAGATTCCGAGAATTGATTGAATTTTAGGTAGTACATACATAACCTAAGGCGATGGAAATAAACGATATTTTTTGGAACCATAACCAATGAACTACCTAATTGTGCTAGTATTGTACAGTTCATTATTAGTAAAGATTACCATCGCTTCAATAAAAGCTCTCAATCGCGACGAACAGTGTAATGTTAAAAGTCATTGTCCTGTCCAGTGGTGTATAACCTAACCAAGCCGGGTTGCGGCATTCTTGTTTGTTTTTACATTATTATAAAATTCCTAACATTATTACATTCTACTTCAAAGAGTCGTTATTAAAGGATGCCTCAATGTTTCTCAGTTTCAAGTATAATGCGTTAAGAGAATAAGATTCCGTACTCTCGTTTCCAGTTCCCACGATAGCACATTACCGGGTTTGAAAAGTTGTTTTATCTACTTTCATGGCATAAACTTAAAATTATGATTTCAAAAGTTGACAAAGCCTATGATTAGAGGCCGGTACTATAATAAATTAAAATGATACAGATTTTGTATGGCATTTTCTGCAAATCTGTATCGGAAAGTAACTTTTAAATTATTACAACAGAGTTGGATAAAGTTCTACGTGATCAGTGTTTATACTTGATAATACATATTAGGTAATAACTATAAATAATAAGAATAACAAATTAAAGAGTAATACATAATAAAAATATCTACTGAATAGTTTAGAACACGTTTGATAATGCTGTAAGGCGAAGCCGGTCAAGTTTTAAAAATAAGATCAGTGAAACTGGAATATTGTGTACTATTTATATTTCTCAAAATATCCTAAACGTATTAGATTAGGTAAAGTAGTGGCAAACCTGCACATAACTAGTTATAGAACACTTGTAGGAAACTATAAAGAAACTCGGCAAACCTCGTCTCTTTAACTTTAAAACCTGCCCGAAGCTCAATATAACACATAGCATCTCAACCATAAACAAGTATCCCATTACTTACTCTATTATCTCAATTTTATTTTGTTTTAACAGGGTTTTTATTAAAGTACGTTGCATATCTATCGGTTACTTGAAGATATACTATATGGTCAGTTGGTTCTTCGTTTAGTTCACTTCGATGACTCTTAAATTCTGCTGATCATCAAATACGATCTAACAAAAGCAACAGTTTTTAATAGCATTTTTATTTATAAGTATTTAACACTACTTGTTCTCTTCAGGGAAATAATTATCATAATATTGATTGTATAGTAATAATATATCGATGATATCATGAAGATGGACCTATAGATTAGGTCAGATTCATCATCACAAAAACAGGACACAAAAAAGGACGGCCACATACCTAACTATGTTGAGATGACTAATATTACCGATGAGATAACTTAACAAAGCGTTTTATGTTAATGCCTGTTAATATTTTAAATGAGCTTCGAGATTTTTCACTGCGATAATCCTGTTTTATTATTCGCATGTAATTTGTTTGAATCGATTAACAATGATGTATGCTTAGGTAGGTACATAGCGGTTTAAAATATTTGAACTCGAGCCTTTCCATAACAAGGAAAATGCTCTGATACTGAGCTACGACGACCAATACCGATATCATCCAATCTTTGCTTCGTATTATATTAGGATTCGTATTAGTTAGGTTAGGATTCCGATTCACCTATCGGAATTCTGTCGAACTAAAGTTCTATCTAAATATTTTAAGAATAGTTTAAGCAAACTCTTTGCTTTGAAATACAGAAATATACAAAGCGGTTTGTTTTAGTTATATAGGTCTATACTTATTTCGTTGTCACTTGGTTGAACGACTTAACAAAGAAGAAGGTTCTGAATTAGTGAGATTCTTTTTCTTTTTGAAATATTGTTTAATTATTTATTTACACGCAACTCTTTAAAAGTCATAAAAGAGGACCTATGTACCTACTTTGTCATAACTTTTCAGAACCTCTATTATATTTAACATTTTAGTTGCATTTAACTGCCACTAACCTGAGACATTATTGTCAAGTTATATTTTAGTTAATAAATATAAATAAATATTTTTGGACATTATCACACAACGTCATCTAGCCCAAATTAAGCTAATATAAGCTTGTGCTATGGGATCTAGACGACTGATAAACATACTTATATATTTCTAAATACATACATATTATACAATATAGAAAATACCCAAACTCCGAAACAAACATTTGTGGATCGCACAAATAATTTAATAAGTTAATTATAAGTATTTTGGGTTTTAGTGCAGTAACACTTTATTTTAACATTGAAAAAATGCAGAACAAGTTTGTAAATAATGCTACAAGTTGCTCAGGTGTTTGCTGCATTCCATTGATTCCATGTTACTAACCAAACTGTCATAAAATTCAGTTAATTTATGCTCAATTTATACCTAATCTTTAAATACTTGAAAAACTAAAATGTTTCTTGAATATTTTTGTATACTTAACAAATACTTGAAAAACTAAAATATTTCTTAAATATTATACACAAATACTTTCCTCAATAACTACTCTATCCATTGGTGAAAACCGCATCAAAATCTGTTGCGTAGTTTAAAAGATCTAAGGATACATACGGAACGGAGCAACTTTGTTTTATACTTACTATGTTACTCGTATGATATGTTGTTGATTCTCGTATTTATGATAATTTTAGTATTATCTATGATGTTTTTTATTTTGTTTTATACCGAGATAATTATATTCACGCTTCATTAGTATTATGTAATGTATTGTATATCCACATTTTGCTAGTAACGTTGTTAGTCTCAGCTAATCCCTCATTAAAACTACTAATTTCTGTATCAGTAAGTTAATAATGTACGTTACCTAAATTTCATTCATTAGTCTGGACCGATGTTAGGTACATCTAACATCGTTGCCTTCTTTTAGATTCTAGTGTTTTTTTTTAATCCGCGGCCCCACGTAACGACCGCACCTACGTCTATTGGTGAAATGTTATATACATTTCTCCAGTTAGTTAATAAACCAACGTGCCTTCGAGGAGAAAGATGTTACTTTGTGTCTTGACTTTAACAATTGAGTCAAGTTGGTACTTACTAACTTGTAACTAAGTACATTATGTTATGAATTATGATACGGTCGCTAAACATAACGAGGTCATTACTGTTACTCTCCTATTTTAAATTTTAACACACACTTTTCATTTACTTTTTAAAGTGATGGACAGTGTAAGTAATTTGATACAACCCTTCCTTGACGTAGAGTAAAATTTAATCCCAATTTCCACTGGCCATCACATCACGCGAGATCAACAAGATTGATTTCGATAATTCTTTGTATGTTGTGTATGTTATTGTTAGGAGAAAGTTATTTTGAAAGATATAAAATATGTTGCCAGAAATATTGAAATATTTAAGAAAACTTTTTTACTATTTAATAATTTTTTAAATATTATTTGGTAATGTGTTTGTTAGTACCTATTGGGAATATGAAAACTATTCCGTGGCACTGTGGGTGATGCCGCGAGTATCAGCTAGGTATAGTTCAGTTAGGTACTAATAGGTATTTGCCAAACCATTCAATCAATTTATGCGGCTGCAGTTTGGCGAGATAGATATATGTATAAGGAAAAAATGTAATGCCTACTTTGGAAATAAACAAAAAAAAACGTGCCCTTGAACGTTTTCTAATTGAATAAGTAATGTCTGCCTAATTCGATATTATTTTGTATTAAGTAGGTATTTTTCATTATTATTCTTATAGATAGGTACAAATACAAAGACGTGCCTTTGATACAGTCGCACGATTACGGAAAAGGATCCAACTTGTCACGATTTGGCCCATACCTGACATCTCCGTGACTTAAGAGTATGATTGAATGTGATAATATACTGGAATTAAATTAATGAGAATTTAAACTTAAAGTTATTAAAGATCGTTTTGTTTTACTGACGTCATGTTTGTATGCTCTACTTATATTTAAAATAACTTTGATTAGGAAATAACCTCATGAAAAACAAATTGGTTTAAGTTTATTGATAAAGTTAAGTAAATATTTTATAACTATTTTAATATGCTTCAGTGTATAGGTATTGAAATTGCATAGCCTATTATAATAAATTGACTCGATATAGTAACTGCAAATAAGTATGTAAATAGTCCATGAGTTGAATAGAAAATGCATAATAAATGCAAATAGCCAATTTAAAATTTACTATGGTACTTACCAGCGATATAATACTGAAAATAATCAAAAAATAGAAATAAAACTTTATTTATATATTTTTTGTAAAATGAATTCATTAAACTTACCTATAACCACACAGTAAACTAAACACAGCACAAGTAATGATTTGAACATATTTGTTTATCTATTTTATTTTTTACACTTTAAAGTGCGCTTCAGCAGTGACGGGTTGCGGGTTTGAATGCGGTCGTGCGAGTGAAGCGCGTAGTGCTTCATAACCGGATTAAAAGGACTTATGACTTGCACACGAATGTGTGCTACTACTTGCACTATTTTAACCCTAGATCAGTTTTAGTACTATGATTGTTCGCGTGAAAGTGCATTGAATAAGATAATCCAATAGGTACCTAGCAATAGTTTGAAGCTTACAGGAACATGTAGCACGTCCTCTGATAAACTGTCGCAACACAGAAAAAGAGGTTTTCACTAGTAACCTACTTACTATAATCACTGAGTAGGGAATAGTACTTACTATAATGAGCATTTAAAGTTGTTTTTTAGACTTACCAGTATTATAGTGATTACAAAATTATTTGTTATTGGTAAATAACATTTTAATTTGGTATTATTCTTAAAAGGGTAAAATAACTTAAAAAGCGCAATTTGCATAATTATATAGGTACCCAAAATAAACTCTACAATAAAGTTCTAAGTTTAGTAGGTAGGTATGTTATTTAGGGTTAAAGTTCCATTTTGGGGAAAGTTTTTGAAAGTGTATTATCTACTGAACCTTTTATCAATCCAGTTGAGTCGTTTTCCAGACACGAAGGTGAAGGGGTCTCAATATTTTAAGAAATGGTCTCTGTCTCTTTATCGACTAGATTTAGAACTTTAGTGTAGTAGAAAGAAGGTCATTTTGTGATAATCTATCATAAGATTATTTTAAAAGAAAGATTGATGTTAGTTGGCACTTTCAAAATTAGCCCAAAAATGTATTGGAGGTTGGATCTGGGTGAATCTCCAATGAATGAATTATATTATCTGTGCTAATACTAAGATAACATAGGTTAGGGGTGATACGTCCATATCGAAACTAGTCTCTGGACCAGTTGCATTATCGTACTCTTATTATCAACTAACTGTTGCAGCTCCACCTGCGTGTTACTTTAGATATACATAACTTTTTTATTTATGAACGATTGAAAACAAAACCTTAAATGTTAAGTCGAATAAACCACAACGCATTACTGAAAACCGCAAAGTCAAATCAAAAATTCAAATCGGTTAAGCCATTTCTGAGATTAGCTTGTTCAAACATTCAGACAAAGAGACAAAAGTTCTAAAAAAACATTGTTTTGGGTTTTATTGCGTTCATAAAGCCCCCTAAAACAGTTTCTCTATTATATCTTTTATCATATTCTCTATTATACCACAAATTCATCTTAAGATACGAAAATATGAAATATTATTTATTATCTTCGTCATGTGTGATAGTCCATTGCATTGTATGGCGAGCGATATTGTATCTTAAGATAAAATATTATAGTATCTTAGTCGTGTGCAACGCCCCTTAGCGAATTCCACTGCGGGTGACGTAACCTACGACAAACTTATTATTTGCGGTTGGTACAGTAATCGGGTCTAGGGATCGAACCCCAAAATTAAGTTTGTTTTTTATTGTATATACTTTTCCGAGATAAAAAGTAAACCAGTAGGTGCCCAGGATATTAAAGAATAATTATACCAAGTTCCATCCTAATCAAACCGGTAGTTATCGCGTGATGCCTGAATAAACAGACAGACAGACAAAAATTTTTTTAATCACATTGTTGGGTTCGGCTTCGGTCTAGTAACACCCCCTGCTATTATTTCTTTGATATTTTCAATGTACAGAATTTTCACTTCTACAGATTTATTATAAGTAAAGATAAAGATAAAGATAAAGATTATTTTAAAACTATTTAGGACATTTTTTATAGAGCACCATCTACACCATCCACCGAGCCTTTTCCCAACGTAGTTGGGGTCGGCTTCCAGTCTAACTGCGATTTGGCTGAACTTCGATACTTCACGTGAAGCGACTGCCATCTGACCCCCACAACCCATGGGCGATATTGAAGTTCTGTAGTTAGACCGGTCGGATTTTTGATTTAGGGCTCCAACTACCCTTAACGACTGCCATAGATGTCCGTATGACAACCAGGACCGACGGTTTAACGTGCTCTCAGACGCACGGAGGGGTCTCAATGTCTTAAGAAATGGTCACCCATCCTAAGACCGGCCTGACTAGATGTTGTTTAACCTTTGCAATGTGTTAACATTGTCGGTTACCACTAGACCACGAGCCCCTCTGAGCATCATCTACACCGAAGTAATATAAATAATATAGTTGTGACATGTGATCTAGATAGGTTCCTGACATACATACTTATACACGTAGCCTTCGTGGCGCAGTCGTATCAGTCTTAGAGCAACACGTTAACCAAAGTTGCTCTATCTCTGCGATCTATGAGTACCAGTAAAAATATAAGTTGTATGTTATAGATAAATTACACCCTGACACAGAACAAACTACCGTTCTAACTCAGCAAGTCATCACACAACGTTTTGTCCCAAATGGGATTCAAACTCACTACCTCCGAGTCCAGTCACACTAAATCATATTGGATTAGTACCTACAAGATACAACATCAACTCAAGCTGTTACTAGAGTAGAGACATTTGATGAAAGGTATAAATTATACTTGTTGAAAGAAAAGGTCCGTATTAAAGTGTATGGTGACCATGGACATCTTAGAACGTTATAATACCACTGCTAGTTTATATAAATGTATTTCTACAATAAGAACATTTAAAAAAGTTATCATACTCCTTGCTTTCAAAAAATATCCATTTAAATTTAACATTTGTAGGTATGGTTTACCAACGATATGGTTTACCGCTAGATCTTTAGATATAGGTAATATCAGATTCACCCATCTGAAAAGGAACTGACGCTAGTTGAATTCAACTTAAGAACGTTAGTCGTACGTTTTCTCGTAGTGGGTCTGGGCGTGGATACCCTCTCGCTGGAGACCATGCTTCAAGCCATGGTCTCCAGCCGGAGTAGGTGGAACGCGGCCGTGTCCTTCTGCGAGCAAGTCATGCTCGCGAAGGAGGCGGCCGGGAGGCAGAGGGAGCGTACCCTCCCCGCCGAGTTCCGTAGTCGGCGGCCAGGGCGCCCCAGACTCCGCGACTACGCCCAAGACTATCGACCTCCATGATCGGGGCCTGAGGACGGCGGGATCGCCATCCGCCGTCCTTACAGAAGCAGGCTAGAAGGGTTGCGTGCTGCAGGGCCTTTGCCCCATAGCACGCAACCAGATTCACTCACTGACGCGGGATAAAACCCTTCCCCCAACGACGCGGGATTCTCGTCCCGACCCAACACCCGAAGAGACCACAGAGGTGGTCAAAGTCCGCCGGGCGCCACTGGACATACCCTCTTCTAGTAACCAGAGACGCCCGGCAACGGACGTTAGAGCGGCCGCGGCCTCAGGCCGCGGAAAAAAAAAAAAAAAAAAAAAAAAAAAAAGTCGTACGTTTTAAACTTTTAACTATTTTTATTAGGTATAAGGAAACAAATTTAGTATATGTACTTGACAGAATTGACCTTAAAATCATAGAACAATATCAATTTTACGAGAGTACCGTTTTTTTTTTTTTTTTTTTTTTTTTTTAGTTCCGCGACCAAGGCCGCGGCCGCTCTAACGTCCGTTGCCGGGCGTCTCTGGTTACAAGCAGAACGTATTTCCAGTGGCGCCCGGCGGACTTTGACCACCTCTGTGGTCTCTGCGGGGGTTGGGTCGGGATGAGAATCCCGCGGCGTCGTTGGGGGTAGGGTTTTATCCCGCGTCAGTGAGTGAATCTGGTTGCGTGCTATGGGGCAAAGGCCCCGCAGCACGCAACCCTTCTAGCCTGCTTCTGTAAGGACGACGGGTGGCGATCCCGCCGTCCTCAGGCCCCGATCATGGAGGTCGATGGTCTTGGGCGTAGATGAGTCTGCGGCGCCCTCGCCGCTGACTACGGAACTCGGCGGGGAGGGCACGCTCCCTCTCCCTCTCGGCCGTCTCCTTCGCGAGCACGACTTGCTCGCAGAAGGACACGGCCGCGTTCCACCTACTCCCGCTGGAGACCATGGCTTGAAGCATGGTCTCCAGCGAGAGGGTATCCACGCCCAGACCCACTACGAGGTCCCGGCGCTGACTCGCCCACGCTGAGCACTCCACCAACGTGTGGAGTGCGGTGTCGTCGTCGGAAACCTCGCAGTGTTGACACCGGGGTACGAGAGTACCTACTTTAATGTAGGTACTAGAAACTGTTTAGGTAACATACGAAGATAATTAGATAGTATGCTTAATTAGGACACTGACACTAAATTATACTCTTTATTCTACACAACATGGATAATTAAGATTCAGTAAAAACACTACAAATAGTGGCTTTATAGCTAAACGCGATTCCGCACAACGTACTGACATTTTTAATCAATTGTCCTATAAAGTTTAAAAACAAGGTGTTTATATAAAAATTTATTGCAGTAGCCAATCGAACGATGTGGAGTTGTCTAACTAACTAAATACAGAGTCAATTTAAATTTTGTACATGTTGGTTTTCACCAAGTCTAGCTGAAAGCTCGTGAAAGTTGAGTTGTAAGATTTCGTAAGTTAACTGTCTGGCTTTCTCAGACATATAACATCTGTTTATTATTTATACATCACCATTAACGATGGCTATAAACATAGTAACGGTACAATGTTTAGATTAATTAAAGTGTTTGCATTCCTCTAGTCACAACTAAATGTAGGTAGAAAGGTAATATGTGTCCAAAAAACAAAAATAAAAATAATGAATATGAATGTAGAAGATTGTTTTACCAAAAAAATACGAAAAATACTTAAATAGAAAATTCGAATAAGAAACCTCTCAATGTTTTTTAAAGACCTATCTGGTGATACCCCTCACGCAAGACGCAAGATTCAAAACAAATTCTGGTTACGTGTAGGGGAGGAACCCAAAAAACAATATTTATTATAATTTTCTTTTAGCACTTTGGCAACGTAGTAAATACACATATCCATGCAAAATTTCATGTTTCTGGCACTCACCGTTTAGAAGGAAAGCCAAGGACAGACAGACGGACAGACTTGACAAAACTACGGAACCCTAAAAAGTGTGCTTACGTCTACCTACAGCCATTTATATTGTACATCGCAAAATCGATAAATCCTGTATTCGCAAAACAGTGTAATATGTCTCTAAATAACTTTAATTATAATAGGTATAAATTTATTATGTCAGAACATTTGCACTCAATGTCTTCGGAATTTAGTGTGAACTAAGTAAGTATGCTGAGTTCTGCCCGCTTTTCTCATTGTTCCGACAGTTTATGATATTGAATATCCTACCAATTGTATTTATGATCTCTATAACCAGGAGCTGCGGTCGCTGCCGTGGTACTGCGCTGCAGTATGCAATTGAGCGAAGCGACTATTGTCATATTTTTGGTCAATGACTTTTTTTGAGGGTCCTAAATCAAAATTCGGTCTCGAACAAAACCTGCTCCTGAGAATGCTTGATTTTTGAGTGAAAAAATCATGAAAATCGGTTGGTTAGTTGTCGAGAAACAATTTCACATCGAGTTGCATTTGAGTAACCTGATAAGGAGCTCCGCTCGCTACGCTCGCTTCGCTCAATAAGCTCACTATATCTCATTGAATATTAAAAATGATGTCGTAAAGTGGTTCGCGTAGACTGTCACTTTGATCCAGTACGGTTGCAACCTGGCTGGACCGCTCGCTTCGGCCACCGGTCAATGATCGCTGTGTGAGCGCAGGTCGACGCACCTGCCACGGCCTAGCGTGGCCTTCTCACTTGCAACCCTTAGTATGAAATTATGCAATCAAACTACCTTTTTTTTGTATTTCAAAGCAATGAGTTTGCTTAAACTATTCTTACAAAATAATTGATAAATTCAGTGTTTTCGTTGTAACACGATACACTGGTACCACAGTGGCGCGATCTAGAAATTATAATTTTAATTATAGTATTTATCATATTAGCTCAGTGGTCAGAGCATTGGTCTTGTTTGGGAAAGGCCGTGGGTTCCAGTGAAACTATACCTATTTGGTAGATTTAATCGTAGTGAGTCTTGATTGAATCTTAACAAACTGTCCTTCCACACAATGAATACTAATAATACCTAATCGAAATGCGCATAAGACTACTGAAGCGCAATAACACAGACATCTAATAGATAGCAAAGAGTTTAAAGGTGAGGGACACTGCTATCACTGTTTTCCATATAACCAACTGTTCACTTTACAATAATTGATGCCTAACTATGTAGTAAGTACGTCAATTGATCAGAGTGATGGAAAGCTTGGGAAGAAGTCAAAAGTCTATGATAATATACCTACATACATATACACTACGACTGTCGAAAATCTATACGAGTACTTATAATAAATCTGTAGAAGTGAAAATTCTGTACATTGAAAATATCAAAAAAATAAATGGCCGGTGGTGTTACTAGACCAACACCGAACCCAAAAATGTGATTAAATTTTTTTTTGTCTGTCTGTCTGTGTGTTTGTCTGAACAAACATGTCACGTAACTACCGGTTCGATTACGATGAAACTTGGTATAATTATTCTTTAATATCCTGGGCGGGTGCCTGCCGTTTTGACGAAAAGATTTTGACAAAATTTCATTACCCAAACAAATTTTAGCAACCTTTTTTTATACCATTGCAATATTTCGAATGATTTTAGTAGCCATATTTTTATTTGGTCAAAATTTTACTTGGCAAAATATTACCAAGTATAATGTTATTATGGCATTTGGTCTTTAATCAAATGATTCATTACAGCAAACAATCTTCAGACAATAAACGTTTGGTGAAATGATCTGTTAAGACAAAAAATATTAATTGTAATTTGTTTTTAGTAGGTTACCCGGAACTCAACTATTTAGATAAGGTTAATTTCTTCTTTAAACAAAATGGGTAGGTTAGGTTAGGTTAAAACTGTGACCTCCTACGCACGAGCCGAGCGAGCGAAGCGACCGGTACCGCGGCAGCGGCCGGCGAGTGCCAGAAACGACTTGCATTAATAGAAAAAAGATATTGTTTTTAGTAGGTTACCCGGAACTGAACTATTTAGATTAGGTTAATTTCTTCTTTAAACAAAATGGGTAGGTTAGGTTAGGTTAAAACTGTGACCTCCTCCGAATGCCAGAAACGATGATTTTGCGTAACAACTGTTATTCAACTGAAAAACTTTTTTTGTGCGTCTGGCAACACTATTGAACAGTCGTAAAATTTTAGCTCCTATAAATTTATTAGTGAAATAAATACAAATTACATCAGATAACTCCAATATCATCACAATAGTAGTGCAAAAATAATCATTTCAAAGAATTTTGTGTATATTAGTGTAAAAATAAGCTAAAAAGTGACGAATCAGCTGACCGTATTGTTCAATGTTATTTCACGTAAATACATAATGTTTCTCCTATAATAGGTCAAATTATTTTATTATACGTGTTTATTCATATTCTCAACATTGAAAACAGGCGATCTATTTTCGTAAGTACAGAAAAGTTTTGATTTTAATTTACCGGTACCTAACATAACCTCGAACTACCTACTTGTATTTTCTAAATTGCGTTTAATTGCACTTATTTGTCGAGAATATGAATACCCGTAGCCGTAGAGCCTTATCCCGCCAGCAGGAGGAGCCCAAACTTCAGCTGGTGTTGCAGGAACTTAAATCTAAAACAGATCTCTGTTTACAATTAGAAAAAGAAAGAGAAGAAAATGAAAACTTGTTGATAGGTGCTTTAGACGATAGTAAAAAACTAAAATCTGAACTAGCTAGGCTTCATATTAGTTATGATGAAATTGTAATGCAGCGGAACCACCTTCAATCAATAGTAGATAGGTTTCAAGAGTGCAGTGATGAGTATGAAGGGACCTTGAGGAGGACTACCTTGCTGGAACAGGAGCTACGGGATGCCCAGGGGCACATCTTACACTTGGAGTCAGCTGCCAAGCAAGTCGTAGTCCAACAAACGGATAACCTTTATAACGAGCTAATGAGTGGTACTCCGCAGTTTGTTCCTTCTGCAACAGTTCCAAACCTGGACTTGTCTACTATAGATCTTACCAATGACAGTTCATACCAACTGGACAAGCCAGTTTATTTTTGCAGCAGGAATAAACTAAAAAAATACCTAAAAATAAAGAAATTCATTTTAAAATCAAAGAAACAATTAAAATATCATAGAATCTTAATCAAAAAGTGTAAAAATGTTAACTCTAGTTTAAAATTAAGAGAACAAGCTAAATTATCTATGTTAGAACTTAAACAAAGTCATTTAAAATATTACACTGACACACAACGCTTAGAGTCACAAATAAAAAATTTGCAATTTGAATTAGAGTATGTAACTAAGAAATATGAATGGTCTCTAAAAGACTTTAATAAGTGTTCATCAAGTATAGATAAGGTACTCAAAACATCTAATTATAATACTGAGCGCCTTAATACCTTCATAAATAACCACTCTTGCAATATCAATTGCACAAGTCCTTCTCAATCATTGGAGAACCAGGCTTCCCTTACAACTTGCTCACCTACTTCATTAGTGTATGAATTGTGTGACAGTGTAAAAAGTAATAGTCATACTGGATATACTAAACTAGTTTTATTTAGTGATGATATTGGAACTGATTTTAGTTCTTTTCTGATACAACAATTTAATTCAAATTGTTATTCAATTATTAATAACTGTTATCCAGGTGCATCTTTAAATGAAATTATGCAAAAGATATTAGAATATAATTTTGACTCAAACAGTAAAATAATTATTTTCTGCTCAAACAGGGGTAAAATTAACAAAAATGAACTATCCCTATACTTTGACAAAATGCAAAACTTAAATGTTGAACATGTAGTAATGTTTACATTACCATACATAAAAGGTGTGCCAGACGTGGAAAATTCTCTTAGATATAAGATAAATTTACAACTCAATTTAACTAGCCAATATAATAATAAATTCCATGTAATTGACTTTAATTCTGTTTTTAAGAGAACTGTATATAAATACAATTTGTCAACTTCTGACAGTAACTTTAACAATAACAAACATATTGTTTATGTAAACAAAGGTAGGTATTTTCTACCAAAGCATTATAAGAGACAAATAGCAAGTTTGCTATTCAATTATTTTTACACTTCAGCCAAGAACTTGGCTGACAAAACTGCTTTTATTGAGCAATGTAGATTTAGTGTTAAGACTTTGGAATCTGTTCCAAGTAATTTAAATTAAGTTCTACGACAACAGAGGCAATATTACCCTTTAGCAGACATAGTCAATTAATTGAATTAAATTTAGTTACAAATATTAATTACGTTAAAAAATGCCCTCCAAATCAAACCAAATCAAAAAATGTAAATTATATCAACATAGGGCATCAAAATATTGGTTGTTTAACACATGGCAAAGAGTTAGAGTTGGAACTGTTAATGAATTCAGACAATATTGATATTTTTTGTATTACAGAACATATGCGTAAGTCGTATGAGCTCATGTTCAATTTCAGTAATCACCGGGTTGGTAGTGCATTCTGCAGGGTGACCACAGTACGGGGGGGATCTTTGATTTTATTAAATAAACAACTTAAATTTAAAGAACGGAAAGATATTGTGTCTCTTTCTCTAGAGTGTAAAGTCGAACTGTCGTGCGTGGAAATGGAGCAATTCATAGTAGTATGCGTGTATAAACCTGGAACCTCACCCTTTTGCGAATTTGAGGAACTTATTGACAAAGTTCTATGTAAACTTGGAAAAACTAATAAGTACCTAATAGTATGTGGTGATTTTAATGTCGATTTACTTGTTAATACGCCTATGAGTTATAATATTTTAAATTTATTTAAATCACACAATCTTACAAACTTATTTTTGGAGCCTACTAGATATTGTAATACAATAGCCACTTGCCTGGATAATATATACAGCGATATGTTGCCAGAAAGTAAAAGTATTATAAAAAAGCTAGATTCAGACCATTGTGGGCAAATAGCATCTTTTAAAATCACTAAAGAAAAAGTTATAAAACGTAAAATATTATGTAGACCAATAACTGGTGACCGCTTGGAACGAATGAGGGTTGGACTTTGCAATAAAATTCCATTCTTAGACACTGGCTTAGATCCAAATGTAATGTATAAATTATTTTTTGATTCTTTTTACAACGAGTTCAACTCCATATTCAAGTCTAAGGAGGTCATGATTAGTGATAGTCCTACTTTCAGTGAATGGGCCACTGAGGGTATACACAAAAGTAGACAAAAACTTTATGAACTATACTCAGAAAGACAGCTTAATAGATCAGTTGAATTTCTAGATTATGTTAAAACTTATTCAAAAAAGTTTAAAGCAGATTGTTTAGCAGCTAAATCAAAATATATAAGTGATAAAATTCTCAATAGTGCAGACAAAGTTAAATCTACTTGGAAAATTATAAACGCGGAAAGAGGTCAACAAAAATTAAATGATAATCATTTTAAACTTAATATAAATGGTAAAATAACTACATCAGACTTCGAGGTCGCTAACGAATTTGAAAATTTTTTCTCCCGAATTCCTGTAGATTTGACAAAAACCCTAGGCTCTTCAACCCCCATTGCAGAATCTTGGTTAAAAGCAAACGTTCCTTGTTGTAACGTTATATTTAAATTCAGTAAAGTTAACATAAACACTATCTTAAAAACTTTTAAATCTTTAAATATCAAGAAAACAGCTGACCTCTGGGGCATCTCTGTGTATTTAGTAAATTCTTTTATTGAAATGGTTGCTCCTGAACTAGTATTAATATTTAATAATTGTGTTGATAGTGGTGTGTTCCCTGATTTAATGAAATCTAGTAAATTAATTCCCCTGTTTAAATCGGGTAGTACTTCAGATCCGTCCAATTTCCGTCCCATTTCTGTACTACCTACATTTAGTAAAATTTTTGAAAAAATTATGCTTAATCAAATGCAAAATCACTTTAACGTTAATAAACTATTACATACAAAACAATTCGGTTTCACTCGTGGTCGGTCCACCACTGATGCCGGAATTAAATTATTAGAGTGTATATACAGGGCCTGGGATGAGTCATATGATGCTTATGGTGTATTCTGCGACTTATCTAAGGCCTTCGATTGCGTTCAGCACCAGACTTTAATTAAGAAACTTGATCATTACGGAATCCGGGGGACGGCCTTGAATTTCGTCAATTCTTACTTAAGTGATAGGGTCCAGAAAGTAGTGATCAATGGTAAACAGTCACCTGGTTCTCCTGTAGCAATGGGGGTACCGCAGGGTTCAATTTTGGGACCTTTTCTTTTTCTAGTATATATTAATGATCTCCCTCACCTCATAAGAGACGACCACGAGGTAGTTTTGTTTGCTGATGACACTTCTTTAATATTTAAAGTTAAACGTGGACAGCGCGAACTTGACGATGTAAACATTACCCTCTCTAGGATAGTCCACTGGTTTTGTGCTAATAATTTATTATTAAATGAAAATAAAACTAAATGTGTAAGATTCACCTTACCTAATGTAAGACTTGTTAAAACCAGTGTTAAGGTTAGGGATGATATAATAGAATTGGTCGATGACACTGTCTTTCTGGGCATAACGTTAGACTCCAAATTGCAATGGGGGCCTCATATCGGGAAAATTTCGGCCAGGCTTAGTTCAGCAGCCTATGCTGTCAAAAAGATCCGACAACTTACAGACATTAAAACGGCGCGTCTTGTCTACTTCAGCTACTTCCACAGTATCATGACATATGGCATACTACTGTGGGGTAACGCTGCCGATATTGAATGCATCTTTGTGTTGCAGAAGAGGGCTATCAGGACTATCTATGGAATGGGGTCTCGGGAGTCATTAAGAGATAAGTTTAAGCATATTAACATCCTTACAGTGTATTCACAGTATATTTATGAAATTTTATTGTATACCCACAAGAACAAAAGTAAATTTGTGAAAAATAGTGATAATCATAATCTAAACTTAAGAAATAAGGATAAACTGGCTGTTCCTAAATTTAGGCTTCATAAAGTGAGTAATTCTTTTGCGGGGAACTTTATTCGAATGTACAATACATTGCCAACCGAAATAGCAAATTTATCTGTCAATAAATTTAAAAAACTAATAAAAAGTAAATTGTGCCATAAAGCTTATTATAGTATTAATGATTTCTTAGATGACAAGGCGGCCTGGTTGTAACAACGTAACGAATTGCTCCTTTCTAAATAACTCTGTATTAGATTTAAGATGAAATATTTTGAAAAAAGCCGAGCTGAGTTTCTTGAGGGCTCTTCTCAGTCTCGTTGCATTTTGGAACCCTCGGTAGAGTCACACCAACTTCTGACGAATCTAAATAATTTTCTGAAAATTTCAAAGATAATAAACGTTATTTTATTTTTATATTTTTATTTAGAAATATTTGACTAAATAAAAAATGTTAAAAGTACTAGTTGGTAAACAAGTTATAGTTTAAATGTTCATTTCCCAAACATTAGGTTTGCGTTACAATTTTTTGTGAATAGTTTTTTTGCTAAGTAATCATTTGGCAAATGAATATATGTGAAATTTTTTTTTGAGAAGTGAACATTTGTCAAATTCCTTTCGGTCAAACAAGGGAGACCCATCCTGTGCACCTACTGGCTTAACTCCTTTTTATTTATCTCGGAAAAGTGGTTACCTATTTTAATCCCGAATTTTAATATTCCGAATATCATAATCCCGAAAACGTTTGGACATTTTTGCATAATCCCGTTTTTAAAAATTCCGAAGTTTTGTTTGCCATATAATCGCAACTCCGAATTTCATTTGCCCATTTATTCATTTGTACGACGTTTTAGAATCCAGACAAATGAGTTCCAGACACACGAAATCTAAATGCACAAAATCCAGATGACCGTAATTCATATGAACGAAAGCCCAATTTTTAAAACACAAATTTTTGAAATATACTTAATTGAGATCCAGTCCAATATCCAGATTTTTAAAATCAAGATTTTTTTATACGAAAATTTCATATTACACAGTTGTCACTTTCACCTGGGACAAATCTCTTTTTTCTATTAATGCAAGTCGTTTCTGGCACGCGCCGGCCGCTGCCACGGCACCGCTCGCTTCGCTCGCTCGGCTCGTGCGTAGGTGGTCACAGTTTTAACCTAACCTAACCTACCCATTTTATTTAAAGAAGAAATTAATTAACCTAATCTAAATAATTCAGTTCCGGGTAACCTACTAAAAACAATCTCTTTTTTCTATTAATGCAAGTCGTTTCTGGCACTCGCCGGCCGCTGCCGCGCCACCGCTCGCTTCGCTCGCTCGGCTCGTGCGTAGGTGGTCGCAGTTCTAACCTAACCTAACCTAGTGAGTCGAATTTGACACTTAAACCTATCTGTAAAAGGCAAATAAAACAATAAATTTACTGACTGGCAATTTTTATTTTCAGGAGATAGTAAAGATATAGCAAACTGGTTCGACAAAAACTATATAGAGGTTTAGATAGATAAATAATATCATTTAGACCTACAAAATAATTGAGGCTTAATAAATTTTGTTAATCATGTAGGGTAGTTTAGTAATAATTCTGGAAATTGTTAGCATGAGAAACAAAAAATAATATTATTTATTGAAATAGTTTAGCTGAAACACGATTGTATGGGAACCAAATAAAAAGATTATGAAAATCTGACAATAGTTTATTTGGAAAATGGTACGATGGGAAACAGAAAAAAGTATTCTGAGAATCTGGTATAGGTAACTATATCTGGATTATGAGAATATGGGAAACAAAAAAAAACTTATTGAAAATTTGATTTTAGTGCACCTGGAAATTGATTCATCTGAGAAATTAAAAAAGGAATTTTAAAAAGTTGTCATTCATTACATCTGTCTTTTAAAAATTCTACCAACCGTTTTCGGGGTTTTAAGATTCGGGTAACAGAAATTCGAGATTTCAATAGGTTACCCGGAAAAGTAAATACAATAAAAAACAAACTTAATTTTGCGGTCCGATCCCTAGACCCGATTACTGTACCAACCGCAAATAATAAGTTTGTCGTAGGTTACGTCACCCGCAGCTGTGTTCACTCTGGGGCGCTGCACACGGCTAAGATACTATAATATTTTATCTTAAGATACAATATCGCTCGCCATACAATTCAATGGAATATCACACACGACGAAGATAATAAATAATATTTCATATTTTCGTAAATTAAGATGAATTTGTATGGTATAATAGAGAATATAATAGAAGATATAATAGAGAAACTGTTGTAGGAGGGCTTTATGAACGCAATAAAACCCAAAACAATGGTTTTTACAACTTTTGTCTATTTGTCTGAATGTTTGAACACGCTAATCTCAGAAACGGCTTAACCGATTTGAATTTTTGATTTGTATTTGCGGTTTTCAGTAATGCGTTGTGGTTTATTCGACTTAACATTTAAGGTTTGGTTTTCAATCGGTTCATACATAAAAAAGTTATGTAGATCTAAAGTAACACGCAGGCGGAGCTGCGGGCAACAGCTAGTTACTAATTACTGTCTTTGAAGGTCCCTAATAGGGACCTTCAAAGACAGTACCGAACCAGTAAATTAAACTGCTTTTGCGAATACGGATAGGGAGTCCCTATCCGTATTCGCAAAAGCATTTTAATTTCTATGTTTTTTTGTACAAATTTTTCCTCAAAGATTTTTAGTTTACAAAGAATTGTCATAAATTTTATCATCATCAGCTTCGTGCTTCGTGGATCGAACTTAACCGGATTGGGCAGTAGTTACTTCAACATAAAGCAAACTTGTATAAGAAGTTGATACCAAGCTAAATAAAAATATGTTGTTGGTTTCTTAAGAATGAGCGATGAAGTGTAATAATGATTATTACACTATTGTTATTTTTAATATGATAACAAAAGCGATAGAAATGATACTTTTATGCACGTGTTTATCACGATAAATATTACATAAGTAGGTACCTACGTACTTTCTCAGATATAAGAATACTATACTAGTGTACTTTATTCTTACTTATGCAAAAAAAAATGTTTAAAATTTATAGGTAATAAGAATTCTAAGAAAATCCAGAATAACAAGATTCAATGTTTCGATAAGTTTGTGTAGGTACAAGAACAAAGCCCAAGACCATCGACCTCCATGATCGGGGCTGCCTGCTTCTGTAAGGATACAGAAGCAGGCTAGAAGGGTTGCGTGCTGCGGGGCCTTTGCCCCGTAGCACGCAACCAGATTCACTCACTGACGCGGGATAAAACCCTACCCCAACGACGCGGGATTCCCATCCCGACCCAACCCCCGCAGAGACCACAGAGGTGGTCAAAGTCCGCCGGGCGCCACTGGAAATACGTTCTGCTTGTAACCAGAGACGCCCGGCAATGGACGTTAGAGCGGCTACGGCCTGGGGCCGCGGAACTAAAAAAAAAAAAGGTAAATTGACGTGAATGACAATCGTTTAATCCAGGTTTACCAACTTAGGGGCTTTCTTACTGGCTTATTTACTATATTGCCGTTTATCAGGAACTTATGTTATGTTGTGTACCTACCTATATTATGTTAGTATAAATAAAACTAGGGGTCGCCCTATGGTCGAACAGAGACCTCGCGAACATTATAATCATTTTTTTGGGACTTAGTAAATACTCCACTAAAAATATTGTTTCTAGTAAAGGAATACTTGTGCTAAGTTTTGTGGAGATCGGATAATAAAGGGGTCCCCTTAAAAACATTAAAACATTATTTGATCATGTTTACCCCATTTTCACCTCAATCTAAAAAAGCTCACAATGAAAAAAATATGTTAAATTAAAGAACACTTGTTTTTTTTTTTTTTTTTTTTTTTTTTTTTTTTTTTTTTTATATTTGGTTCGCCAAATTGACGCCGCCCGCCTGGTGGTAAGTCGTGACGACGTCTAGCGATTGTGGGCCACTCTCACAGCACACATTACTATTGAGAGTGGCCCTCAACTTGACGACCTACTGATGTGCCTCTTCACGCTCCGCTTAAAGAACCCAGGATTATATGTGGGAGGAAACACGTGCACAGGCAGGGCGTTCCAGGCCACTATCGTTCGGCAGAGAAACGAACGTTTAAAACGTTCGGTTCTCGCGAACATGCTATCCACTGTGTGGGGGTGGCATCTCTGCCCGGCACGAGTCGTTCGGGATCGGAAGGAAGAGGGTGGGATCAGATTGAAGAGCTCTTCAGAACACTCGCCGTGGTAAATACGGTAGAATGCGGCCAAGGAAGCTATTGTTCGGCGCTGAGCTAGCGGCTCAAGGCTTCCCGTTACCTCCGGACAACCAATAATACGGATAGCCCGTCGCTGCATAGCGTCGAGAGCGTCCAGCAGATACTTCGCGGAGCCGTCCCAGAGGTGAGAGCAGTATTCGACGCAGGGTCTAATCTGCGTCTTGTACAGCAGACACCTCTGGTCCGGTGTAAAGAATCTCTTTACCTTATTCAGTATTCCTAGTTTCCGCGAAGCTAGCCCTATACATCTTTCGATGTAGTTTTTATTATTGAGCTCTCGACGAACGTCTATGCCAAGGATATCAAGGTTGTCCTTCATTGGTAATAATGCATTCTGAAGGGAGGGTAGGGGAAGGAAAGGGGATTTCTTCGCAGTAAATGCACACGCCTGTGTTTTGCGGGCATTGAACTCGACCAGGTTCTCGGTACCCCATTGAGAGATACTGTCGAGGTCACGGTCGAGATCAGCCACGAGTCGTCGTCTCTCCTCCTCAATCTCAGATCGCCCCGCCGTCGGACGAACCGAGTAACTCCCGTGCAGTGTGCTGTCATCTGCATAGCAATGAATGTTCCCGAGGGATAGCATATCATTGATATGCAGAAGAAAGAGAGTTGGTGATAGTACGGACCCCTGCGGTACCCCGGCATTCACTTGCAAGAAGCGAGAAGCCTGGCCATCGCAGAGGACCCGCACTCGGCGCTCGTTTAAAAAGCTGGCAATCCAGCTGCACAGTTGAGGAGGTAGACCATATGCCGGAAGCTTGGAAAGGAGCGAAGCATGCCAGACCCTATCGAAGGCTTTGGCGATGTCCAGGCTAATAGCCAAGGACTCGCCGTGCCTTTCCATAGCCCCACCCCAGACATGCGTTACGAATGCCAGAAGATCACCCGTTGATCGCTTTGGCCTGAAGCCGTATTGTCGATCATTGATTAGCGAGTGATCCTCTAGGAATTGCATGAGCTGCTTATTTATAAGGAGCTCAAGCACCTTGCAAATGACTGAGGTGACAGCTATGGGTCGATAGTTGCCTGGATCGGACCGATCCCCTTTCTTGGGGATCGGTTGTACGTTCGCCTCCTTCCAGACCTCCGGCACGAGCCCTGAAGAGTATGACAGGCGGTACAGACGCGTTAATACTGGAGACAACTCAGCTGCACATTTTCGTAGCACCACCGCCGGAATGCCGTCAGGGCCACTGGCTTTCCGCGTGTCGAGTGACCGCAGCACTGCCCGTACATCACATTGCCTGATAACAATATCAGGCATTGTGTGGCCACAGTTGGCGATGGCGGGGGGCTGCAGGCCACGGTCGTCGACCCGGGAATTAGCCGCAAAGAGGTCTGCGAGCATATCCGCTTTCTCTTGGGCTTTGTGAGCCAGTGTTCCATCTGGGTAACGCAGCGGTGGCAGCGAGGGCTGACAAAAGTTAGATTGCACGGCTTTGGCCAGTTGCCAGAATCCACGGCTGCCCGTGGGATGGGAAGTGAGCTCCTGACCAAGCCGCGCGACGCGCTGGGCATCCGCTCTCTTAAAGGCCCTCTTACTCGACTTTGTGGCCCGGTTGTACGCTGCTTTGAGGTGGCCCACGTTTGGGTCGCGCACAGCCCGGGCCCTGATCCAGGCGTTATATGCCGACTGTTTTTGTCGAACAGCTTTGGCACAATCTCGCCCGAACCAGGGACGGGCTCTGCGGATACTGGCGACATCAGTGAAAGGGATGTAATAATCCATCCCTAAACTGATCTCGCCAGCAATAGCAGAAGCACTATCCGAAGGAGCCTTTCCTACAAAGCAGCGCTGGCTCCAGGGGACGGACGCAAAATAATCGCGTAGACCGTCCCAATCCGCTGACGAGTAGTGCCATAGTCGTCGTGACGTTTGCACAGGACGTGCAGGAGGTGACACCTTCATGCCAGCGTGAACAACACAGTGGTCGGAACTACCCAGTGGGGCTCCTACCGAAACACTGTACTGGGCTGGGCGACTCGTCAGCAGTAGATCCAGCAGAGCGGGCGCGTGATCTGACCTGTCTGGTATCCGGGTGATCCCGCATACCATCTGGGTCAGACCGTGGGAGAGAGCGAACGCATGGGCGGCTCTACCCGCATGATCAGTCTTGAGGGACCCCAGCCATTCAATGTGATGGCCATTGAAGTCCCCCAGAAACACTAGGTCAGCGTTCGGGAACCGCACCTGCGCTTCATCAGCCGTCTCGCTGAGGTACTGGAAGAGCTTTGTTGTCTCAGAATCCCCTGTGTGGGATCGGTAGACGCACACGTAGATCTGGCTCATAGAGCCATGGTCTTGTGCCAAGTTTTGTGAAGATCGGATAAAAACTGTGGCTGCTAGCCCGGAACACACATACAGACACACAGACGGACGAAAGCAAAATTGTTCAATGTCGAAATGTAGACGCTTCGCTCTCTCGGTCAATTAATTAATTATTACCCAAATTAGTTTTTTCCAAGTACCATATTTAGTACTTTATTGCCCATAACGCTCTTCATGGCAGTCGCTACACGGAACATAACGACTGCCACTGCCACACACATCGCAGACCGACTGGAAAGCCGAGCCCAGCTGTGTTGGGAGTCACTTGAACAGATATTCGGCACATTATTCTTAAGAATTTGGGGAATATCTGTACAAGTGAGTTATTTTATAATGTATTACTATATGTTCCACCAAGTGCCGACAATCGAAATCATAAATTATATGACACTTGTTTCCTTTATCTGGCGGCACCGAGTGGTACTGGGTTGTCGTAATTGAACCACTTCAAAACAATAACATATTTACTTCGCGAATTCTAGGAAACATAGTACGTACTTAGTACCTACTATCTATTACAAAGTAGTAGCAATTGTAATATATATATCTATTACATAAAAACAGGAACAAAACTTTAGTTGTTTATTGTTATACTAGATGGCGTTACATGTATTATATATATCTGTAAATATGTAACACCTACTTATAACAAACGCCTACAGAAATGTTATAGGCAAATAGCTGATTCGCTATTTCACAATTTGTTGTAGCAAAATGTATTGTTGAGTGTTATAAATACTTTTACGTAGGCGCCATTATTTAAACTGCGATTACTAGGTACACACACAATATCATAAAATTATCATATCATCAGATGATACTTTAGCCTAACGTTTAATACAAAGAAAGTACCGACTGAGAAAATAGGTTTGTTATATCTTGTAAAATTGGTTCAGCCGTTCCAGAAATTAGCCAGAACAAACAGAAATATACTTTCAGTTACTTCACAGACAATTTAATTTTATTTATCTGTATGGATATATGGATTTATTAGACATAAGATCGCTTCTTATACATGGGGCACACTAAAAGTTTTGCACTTCTAACTAATCGGAACTATTTGAATTTCGAAGATTATATTTTTTAAAACGTTGCAACCTTCTTAGTAATAAAAAAAAACAATTGGCGGGAAATCATTTGTCAATTGTTTTTTGTCACACATTAAAGTTCTACGTATGCAACGAAAATGGAATTAAGTGGAAAAGATTTTAGAGCGAAGATTTTTTATAATTTTAAAAGATCTCTCTCTTCGCAAGACTGTGCCGCTCGTCTTCAAAATGCTTTTGGGAGAGGAGCACCTTGTTTGAGCACCGTGAGGCGATGGTTTGCTGAATTTGAGAGAGGTCGAGTTTCTTTACATGACGAATTTCGTGAAGGGCGGCCTTCAACTCCCGTCAACGAAAATAATGTGGCTACTGTTAAGCGGTTAATTGAAGAAAGCCCGCGGATTACCTATCAGACAATTCGAGGACTAATGGGGATTGGTATGAGACAAATCCAGAAAATTTTACACGAAGAATTGAAAGTTCGGAAACTTTGTTGTCGTTGGATCCCTCATGAACTGACAGCGGAGCAGAAGCGGGCTCGCGTGGAATGGTGCTCACAGATGCTACTGAAGTACGACCACGGATATTCTAATGCTGTTTATGACATTGTCACAGGAGACGAAACGTGGGTTTATTGTTTCGAACCCGAAAAAAAACAGCAATCTTGAGAATGGGTGTTTGAAAATGAGAACAAGTCAACAAAAGTGAGGCAGGCGAGAAACGTTGGTAAAAAAATGATCGCATTTTTTTTCTCAGCTACGGGTCCCATCTTTCCAATTCCACTTGAAGATCAAAAGAGTGTTAATGCCGAGTAGTATTCTACCATTTGTTTACCCAGGGTGTTAGAAAAAGTTCGCGAAAGACGACCCAAAATAATAATAATAATAATATAATAAAATTTTTAATCAAGTGACCAGGACTCATTGATGTTAGTAAAAACTTATAATCTATGTTAGTATCCATATTTATATTGTAGGTAAAAAAAACAGTGCCGCACTGTGACTCACTGTCGTACTATACCGTGTGATATAGCACTGCAGTGATTCACTTAAGTATGTACAGTCTAGGCGGCTTGCAATCATCTTTAGAATGCTGTTGGAGCTACCCCGCACCCTGGACACCAGAGACGCACACCTCTTACGCATAGTTGCGTAGAAACAGTTTACCTGTGCGTCGGCAAACATTCCCGATGCGCTACAGAAGCGGGGCAGCCCCACCAACATCCTAAATGCGTTATTATACTGAACGCGGAGCGCGCTGTATGCCCTCTGCGTATACTTGGCCCACAGACTGCACGTGTAGAATGTTGTGCAGTAGGCCCGAAAGAGCGTAATTTTTACTTTGAGTGAGCAACGTGCAAATCTGCGGACCAACATATTCGCCCGTACAGACAGCGCCCTCCGCTCACGCTCGATGTCAAGGTCATCGTTAAGGTTAGGTGTTAATATATGCCCAAGATATTTAAAGGTAATAACCCGTTTAAGTGGCAACCCGCTCAGCGTTATCTGCGGTATGTTTTTTGGCTTTTTACTCCCCGCTTCGAAAACCATAACCTCCGATTTCTTGGAATTATACATCAACCCGTGTGTTCGAGCGTAGTCTTCACAGGTCTTCAACAGTGTCCTAAGACCACAGATAGACGGGCTCAGCAGTACCATGTCGTCTGCGTAGCTAATATTGTTAACGCAGATACCGTCCACGAAACAACCGACTCTGATACTGCTGAGCTCTTCTATCAACTCATTAACGTATAGGTTGAAAAGCGTAGGCGAGCTCAAACCCCCCTGCCTCACCCCGCAGTCCAACCCAAACGGACGAGACCAACCTCCGGCCCATCGTACAAGGTTCGTCTGTTTGCTGTACCAGAACTTAAATATATTAATGATTTCTTTGGGTATATTTTCTTTATCTAACTTCTTCCATAGTAGGTCATAATTAACTAGATCAAAAGCTCTGGAAAGGTCGAGAAAGCAGGCATATATAGGCGTATCACGCTGGGTGTAGTAAGAGACAGCATGCTTAAGGCACAGCACTGCACTGTCTGTTGATAAACCAGGTCGGAAACCGAACTGGTTATCATGAATTTTTACGCGTTTGTTTAAGTATGCGTTAAGCATGCTGTCAAATACCTTGGCTATCACTGTAGCCAGTGATATAGGCCTATAATTATTGTGGTCTACGAGGTCGCCTGTCTTATTTTTAACAATAGGTACGACTACAGTACGCAACATCTCACAAGGTAAGTAGCTATGGCTAACACAGAAACCGTACAACATAGCTAGCACTCGCGGTAGGTGTGGGCCAGCATATTGCAGGTGTTCGATGCTAAGCCCGTCATGGCCAGGGGATTTACCCCTTGACATAGTTCTGATGCTTTTAGCAATCTCCTTACTACTGAAATTAACCCCTATTGCCGTCCCGGGCTCAGCATCGAGCGTCGAACATGATGGCCCCAAGGGTGACTCAACAAAAAAGTGTTCTCTGAACAGCTCAGCTATCCCACACGGATCCGACCTGCCGCTAACACTCACAGGGACGCCCGGTTTGCTTTGCAATCTGTTGGTCTGTTTCCAAAAGCCGCGAAAGTCACGATTAGAGTGGTGTGATGCCAGAATATCCATCTTCACTTGGTCTTCATGGTCTTGACACCACTTCAACCGCGACTTAAAGACTCTTCTGGCCTCACACATCTCCTCAAAGACCACCCCAGAGCCAGGCTCCCCGTGCCATACCCATACCCCAAACTTTGCCTTAGCGTCCCTGTGTGCGCCGGCGACATGTTTATTCCAGCCTATAACCGCCCTCTTAGAGCGCCGTCTCCCACCTTCTCGACCCAACACAGCCGCTTCACTTAAGGCTTGCACGATGTCCAAGTACATCTGATCTATCACACTAATATGTCTTGAATCATTACACATACTTTTTGTACAATTACTCAATACAGATGGGAAGTCAATAAGACTCAGTCGCTTATGGCATTCCATTTTAAACAATTCTATTTGACTTTGACTTCTCTCCCCCCATACAACACTACTGGGGCGCATATCAGGTACATAATTCCTCGACACAATTACGTCCAGACAGCATTCGATCACCATTGGAAAATGATCAGACCATAGCACATCTTGCAAAATATTTACATCTCTAACTGAATTGACGGCCGCCTCTGTCACTAAACAGTGGTCCAGCCACCGTTTGGAACCATACACTTCGCACATAAATGTATATGTACTCGACTCTAAACCTAAAATATCTGTATCGACACAGGTCCATTTTTGCTCACTACAAAAATCTATTAGTTCATTATAGAATGGTCTTGATGGGTGCGCGTTAAAGTCTCCTAACATGTACACACAGTCTATATTGCTACTATCAATTATTGCACTCACCGAGCTCAAGACGTCCGTGAATTCCGTTAAATTTACTGTAGTATCCGTCGGCATATATACACTGAACACCAAAAGCACTTTCTCCTTCAAGTTTATTTTAATCGCACAAACACGAGGATTATTACATTGCACAATGGTCACATCCTGAAAAACGCACCGCTTCCACAAGAGAGCGACTCCGCCGTATGGCCTACCTAGCACCATGCCCGCCGAGGTGTCTATTCCCGATACTCCCGTATAGCTGAACTCGTCGCTTATGCAGTCAAGGAACGAGATATCTTCCGGTAGCAACCATGTCTCTTGCAACGCAATCACATCGGAGTACTTACATAGTTGACGAATGTACGAAGCGGAACGCTTGACATTTTTACAGTTGAATGTCACAAACTTGTACACATTTTCACCCATTAAGAAACAGGTTGAGTGCCGTTATCCGATAAAAGCCGCGTTCTCCTACATCATGACAACGCTTCTTCACACACGGCCAACAAAACAAAGTCATTTTTAGCTTCCGAAAAAGTACAACTCGTCACCCATCTTGCGCATAGCCCCGACCTAGCACCCTGTGATTTCTGTATTTTCCCCAAAATCAAAGATTTGATAAGAGGTTTCACTTTTACCAACTCCGAAGAGGCAGTGATAGCGTTCAATCAGCACGTAGAAAACATGCCTTCAGATCTGTGGTCCTCCTGTTTTAAAAAATGGTTCGATCGCCTGAAAAAATGTTTAAAATGTAAAGGAGAGTATTTTGAAAAGCAATAAACATAATATTTTGGTTTTAACATGTTGTTTTTTTAAGTTACGCAAAACTTATAGTGTGACCTACGGACCTTCACAGTGATGAATTGATCATATTATTATTATAAAAACCTGTTTAAGATTGTGGAATCTTGTGAAGTGAATCTTGTCAAGAACCATTTTATTTTTAAAACAACTGCTGTATAACGGAGGTATTTTGAATTGTTTTTTCTTTGTTTTTGATGGTTGATTGATTCTCTGAGGTACAACCCAGCAGTAAGTAGTTATGGGTATCAATACTTAAATCTGAGTAGGTACCTAATTATCGTACTTATTTATGATTTTCAAATACGAGTCTTGTTAGTAAAAGTTTGGAGGAGGAATTGTTCCTTTGTTCGGAACCATTTGTTTGTGTTCAGCCATCAGAAGTCCGCCGGGCGCCACTGGAAATACCTTCTGCTTGTGAACCAGAGACGCACGGCAACGGACGTTAGAGCGGCCGCGGAATTAAAAAAATAAGCCATCAGAAGTGGAAAGTAGTTATTCCTCAAGTATTCAAAAGGTACAAAGTATTCTATACAAATATTATAAAGAGGACAGATTCGATTATTTGCATTGAATCCGTAAGAGTTACTAAACCGATTTTGAAAATGTCATTACTTTCACTAATATGTAGAGTTACATTATCCCCGAGTAACGTAGACTACTATTTATCCCGATAATGTGTTCTCTTGGGAACAAGAAAACTATACCACGCGGACGAAGCCGCGGTTATCAGCTAGTAATAAGAGTAGCATTGTAAAGTTCTTTAGGTTATGATGAGGCCATAGAGCTACACGGGTCGAACGCACAGGGAGCAAATTCGTTGCTCTATTAAAGATATTGAAGGGAGACGGTCAAACTCATCCATCACATGCGACGTACACCACCTATTATGACATCTGAACAGGATCTGGCCTATACAACTTGTATGGTAACGAACTGGTCATTCACCACGCTGTCTTTCGCGTCACAGCGCCAGATTCGCGTGTTCCCATGCTATAACACGCGTACGACACTGTCACACACGTTTAAAGTGTCATAGCGCGTACAAAATGTAAACGTCAGACGTCGTAAGACGTAGTACTTACCAGTGTGTAGCTGCTTCCCGCGTCGCGTGGCATACGTGAAGGACAAGTGTGTTTTAAGCTTTACACATCGATCAAACATGTCTTTGTTGTACATATCAATGGGCTGACATGTACATTTAGTACAAGCCTCGCAATAAATAAAGTAAAAAGAGTTTCTTCAAAATTTCAAGAAATTTTTAATATCTTATAAGTAGTTCCTACTTACTTAGTAATAATTATTTATAACAATCATTTATTTACCAACTAACCATGCATATCGTATAACATAAATTTATTATCACTTGTATAATCATCATCATAACATAGTATTAAACAAAGTGCCTTCATTTCATATGTATACTTAGATCTTTAAAATTACGCAAAGGATTTTGATATGAGTTTCACCAATGGATATAGTGGTTCTCGAGTAAGTTTTGTGTATATAATTTGTCAATTGGACGAAGCCGCGGGAGTCTGCTAGTTTACTAATAAATCATTGTACGATATACATAGTTAGTTAGTAATGAAGCAAGTAAAACTATTTGGTGTTTAGCGATAATCGTTCACCATAATCACAGCTTGTTCGATGCACTCCGTTAACACTCCACACACTGAGTTATGTCATTACTTTTTACTGTGAACAAAAAGAATATCCTAATTAGTGCTTGGTATTCCCCACAAAAATATAATTAGTGCTTATTAAAAATTTATTAAATAAGTAAGTTATTAAAAAGAAAATTAAAGTTGGAAGTTAAATAATGGTTTATCTAGATCTAAGAGGACACAGCCTATCTCGCCTCTAAGTAATGCCTTTTTTTTTTTATTATTCCGCAGCCCTGGGCCGCTGAGCCGAGCGCCTCCGGTGGACACTGAAAGAATTCCCAGTGGCGCCCGGCGGACCTTAGCCACCTGTGTGGCCGCTACGTGGTGGTTGGCCCGCATCTTTGGGGTTGGGTTTTATCCCGCGTCGATGGGTGAAGGCGTGCGTGGGGTGAAGCCCCACAGCCCGCAGCCCTGCCTGCTTCTGTAAGGACAGTGGGTTGCTAATCCACTGTCCTCAGGCCCCGATCATGGAGGTCATGGTCCTGGGCGTAGTCACGTCTGCGGCGCCCTCACCGCACACTTCGGTACTCAGCGGGTAGGGTACACTCCCTCACCCTACCGGCCGCCTCCTTCACGAGCATAACCTGCTCGAAGAAGGAAACGGCCGCGTTCCACTGGCTCCCGCTAGAGACCATGGCTCGTAGCATGGTCTCCAGTGAGAGCGTATCTACGCCCAGGGTCACAACGAGGTCCCGGCGCTGACTCGCCCACGCTGAGCATTCCACCAATATGTGGAATGCCGTGCCCGGTGATGATCTGTGTCGCACGATATGTGAGGCCGTGCTGCCTCTGCAGCCACTCCTCCATGATCGGTCTCACCGCCGCGATGGTGGTGGTTCCCCACTTTGCTTGCTCAAGTCGCACCTTCCATGTCTCCATGAGATCCTGGCGGAGTTGGGACCGCTGGGCCTCGATTTCTCGAGACGCAGACCTGTGGTCTCGCTTCAGCGCCTCCTTGTGCAATTGAAACAATGACGCAAGGGCTCTCACTTTCAGGTCCCATGGAGGGGTCGCGGCTAGGAGACATGCAGCCTCTAGGGAGATCGTGCGGTACCCTCTTATTGTCCTGACGGCCAAGGTCCTCAACGATCTGTGTAAAACAGCAGCGTTGTTGGCCGTCAGTCTCGGCGCCCATACGGGAGCCCCGTACACGGCCCTCCGCACGATCCCTAGGTACAGTCTCCTGCAGGAAGCGTTGGGTCCCTTTAAGTTGGGCATCAGTCGCGAAAGCGCGGCTGTCGCTCCCGTCACTTTGGGGACCAAACTTCGGAAGTGTAGTCCGAAGTTCCCCAGATACTTCGTTGTGGGCTCGATGCCGATGCTAAAGCTCCCTACATTTATGCTGGATCCTGGAGGTGGCCCGCGCCGAGGTCCGTGAAAACATAGAGCCTCGGACTTATTCAGTGCCACGTCCAGTCCCAACCGCCGTATCCGACCCACGACTTCAGCAACCCCAGTCGTGACCTTGAGTGTTCCTCCTGGTGCGTTGCTCCCCGAGCCGTGATGAGGGTAGACCGCACGACACATCTCGCCGATCTGGCCCGAGCCAGCTAGGGTAAGTTATAGCCCTCTCGGATAAATATGCCCCGACAATACGACGGAGGTAGAGAGGCACTTCGTTGTATACCAGTGCCTCCCTAACGCAACTCCAGGGTAAGGTGTTAAAGGCGTTGGCGATGTCAAGGCCACCTCGCCCCACGAGACTGCTTCCTCCGCCACGGTCTTCACGCGCATGATCGCGCTCACGGTGGACCGTCCCCGAAGGAAACCGTACTGGTTGTCCGCCAGGTCGGGGCCCACACGCGTGAGATGCTCGACGAGGCGTTCCGCTATAATTCGCTCAAAGAGCTTACACACCTCGTCGAGCAGCACGATCGGCCGGTAACCGGACGGTGATTCCACCGGCCACCTCGCTTTTCGGATTAGGACCAGTTTCCCCGTTCTCCACACCTTGGGAAACTGGCCCCTTTCGAGGCATACGCTGAAGAGCCCCCTCAGTCGAGGCCCGAGTTCCTCGACGGCCCGGATTGCCGTCGGGTCCACGGGCCACCCACACTTTGCCAATGAGTACCCTAATTTTGTTGGTCCCACGTAATAAGGAGCACGCATATTGCCGTTACCGGGCACTATAGAAAATCTATAACCAATTTGTAAATCAAACCAAAATTTCAACAGCCAGATGTCACATACTACCACAGATAATATTAATATAATATAATTCTTATACCACTGAAAAGAATATCTGCAGTCCGTGCGCCTCACAATAAGTTCAAGAGAATAAGCTTTTAAAGTAATATCACAATTAAACATATTTGTTGATAATATCATAATTATTGTACAATTTGGCTCTGCAAAAAATATTACTCATCTCGTTTCATTATTAGTTAATTCGTTGGTGTACGTCATTACAACTACAAAATAATGAAATAAGAAAAATACTCTTAACAGGAAAAAGCTTGAGAACGCTAAGTTAAAAACTTGGTTTAAAACAAATCGAGATTTTTTGTATATAAGTAGATATAGTATAAACGTAGGTATGTATAATTTTAATTTCAGACTATGTCATTTCAATAATACCTACATTATAAAAAACTATAAAATTAAAAAATATTCAGAGAACGATGTCAGATTCTCTTTGGTCGGTTTATTAATAATTAATATATCCATGGTTACCCAGTTTACGTTGTAGTTATCTGTGATTATTAATGTAGCTCTTGTGCATCTATAAAACCATTTCAAACTCTAAAGGCTTTTTGCCAGTAACTTTATTAGTTCCAGTTCATTTGGGAATAATTTAATTTTGTTATGTATTTATTGACTGATGCACCACTTATAGGTAAGACTGGAGATTGGCTTGAAACTGTAAGACTTAATAGATCCTTATGCACACCTTATACATGTTTATAATGTTGTAAATATTTATAAGAACAAATATCTTACCGGCCATATGATGAAGCACTGGCGGTCGCAGTAGCAGTGGCAGTCGCAGTCGAAGATCCACCGCCATAGTTACCACCGCCGTAACCGGGGCTACCTCCATAGCCGCCGCCATAACCGCCTCCCCAGCCACCTCCACCTCCGCCGCCGCCGCCTCCACCTCCACCGCCGCCGCCGCCATAACCTCCGCCGTAACCCCCGCCTCCGCCATATCCGCCGCCATATCCACCGCTATTTCCACCGCCATATCCACCCTGATAATGTTTGTGATGATGATGATGTCCGTGTCCTGAAATAATCTAGTGTTTAGATGTTGAGCCTATACTAAATTAAAAAAATAAACATTTTTATGCATAATTGATACATTATAAAAAACACGTCAAACATTGACACAAGAACCGACTTCAAATTACCGGATTGGGGCCAAATAATTGTCGGAATGGGACCAAATTAAAAATGGAACTACACAGGAAGTAATAACATACAATTAAAAAAAAACAAAATATCAAAATCGGTTCACCCAGCTGAAAGATGTCATGAGGTTAAATACAAATACAGTCAAATTGAGAACTTCCTTCTTTTTTTGAAGTCTGTTGAAAAGAACCTTAATCGCGATAATATCAACGCTCAAAGGTATGGTATAACAACGTTCGGTGCAATCCTTCGATCAATCAGATCATTGTGTAGTAAAGAAAATAGTTGATCAATCATTTGTAACGTCTGGTGGCCATAAACCATGTCTGGTGTTCCGGTGTCTGGTCATAAAGTATCGTATCTCTGATATTATTACGATCAAGTTTCTTTTGTATATAAATTAGTAGTGTATTTTAATCAGAAAGTGGTGTTGGGTTTATGTCTCTGATCATGCTCAGACAAATCTACACACAATTCATTCACTAGCAGCAAGAAGCAGTTTGCTCTACGTGGGGTTGGGCTCTATTTACTGGGTTGCGTGCATTATAAAACTTTCAATATACTGAAGATTTTCTTTTCGCTATATACGTTCTTAATATCGGTCAGAGTTGAGAAACCTTTGGATGCACTTAATGCCAACAAACAAAATAAAGGCTGGCTTAACAATAAAGGATGGAAAGACTTATTGATTCAGCTGATCAATAATTTGGAAATTATAATCCATGGGATCTATGTACTAATTGATAAGTTTAGTGCTTTGCAAGGAACGAAGTAGATGCAAGTGTACAAGAACATGCTAGCATTTATAGACTCTGTAGATGAAGTCCAGATATAAAACTTAAAGATCTTAACACTTAACATATACAGGTCTCAAACTTACAGGTCAAAAATCATGATCAATTAAAAAAACTATTGCTATCAATTTGTGGACTACATCAATGCATTGTCTGGCTATTGTTAGTGTTCTTTTAAGTCACGTCAGTTATAAAAGCTGTGTAGGAGTGTGCTTATAAGCTGTGCAGTGCATTCATACCAGGCTCTTTCACCACTTTAACGATTATAGTTTTTGAAGGTTCTTCATAGGCTTCTTTATAACCACCGCCATAGCTTCCACCGTTGCCGCCTCCGTAACCTCCGCCTCCGCCATAACCACCGCCGCCTCCATAACCTCCACCTCCGCCTCCTCCTCCGCCAAAGCCACCGCCTCCGCCATAGCCACTTCCTCCGCCATAGCCACCTCCTCCGCCATAGCTACTGCCGCCGCCATAATTGCTACTTTCATAACCGCCTCCTCCTCCTCCAAGGCTAAAACCTCCACCGAAGGCGAGGCCTCCTCCACCACCGCCAATACCTAAAATTTTTCCCAAGTGACGTTTTTGTCTGTTGAGTGTGGGTACTTCTTGATCTTGAAGACGCTGTAAACAAAAACATATATTTTTGTAGAGCTTCTTTGTTTTATACGCGTTAGTTAACCTCAGGATGTACCGGTTAGAATTGAAAAAATATTTTTGTGTTTAAGGGGACTCTTTGCAAATGGAGGGTTGGGAAAGTAAAAGAATTATTGACTGAGGGAGCGAAGCGACCGAAGTCTCCGTTTCAACTTGCAGGCTGGGGAGAATTTCTTTCGTCTGTACCTACCTCTACATCTCTGGGTTCTGTCAGGTCATGTTTGCGGCCGTATTTATCAACCGATTTTCATGAAACTTTACACACATACTCCTTGCTTACAATGAATAATATGTGAATGATATTTTCTAAACAAAGCTCCCGAAGTCTACGGTTCACAGAACCACTAGTATAGAAAACGATGCTCCACAACGTTTAAAAAATACCACACAGATAGCCAAAGAGCCACTTGTGGGTACAACATTCGAATTCAAGATACTTAATAAGTGTAAAAAATCAGAAAATATCTTAGACGACAAGTGTAAATATAGAGCATAAATAAAATTAAGAAAATTTGCTCCGCTCAACATTTGCAATTAGTAGTATGCATTGCATACCTAGTTTTATAATATGTAGTGATGGTACATATGTCATATCATAACTTATGGCAAATAAATAGATGTGAAAAACATTTTAAACGAGTTCTGGTACAGTAAAAACTTGACATCAATCGAATTTAATATTAAAGTCTATTATAATTATTTGTGTTTCTTTTAACGTTTACTTAAATGTTAAAGTAATTAATATTAAAAGGACGTATAGATTACAAATAAAAAAGTCACTAGCACATATCATAATTTAAGAAACAATGGTCAATAATATTTTTGTGTTTTTTTGCTGCTATAAGTAGTTTAATTATACTTAACGACCGGTTACTATTTAGTATCCTGGTTACGAAGATTGTTCATGACATCATGTCTACCTACGGTCATAACAAATTATACATTATGTTGGTAATCGAATGATGTATGTATGTCTGTAATTTACTGTGTTTTGAATACAATGATTAGGTACTAAAAAGCCCGGTAAGTTTTGTCAGAGTTAAATTTAAAAAGTCAAAGTTTATAAAAAAAAAAAAAATATTGAACTTAACCTTGAATTACTTTTTTTTTAAACGACGTGGTGTTGATGGCGACTTTTTTGTTTTTTTTTATAATGGTCTTATGTCTCTACAAAAATGCAGCTCATCACTATTTTTGTAGGGGATAATTTAACTTGATTTTTCGAAGTCGTACCAAGAATTGGAATGCAATTGTATTAATATTGTTGTGTATCAGGGAAAAAACTCAACGTACCGGGAAACCAGTGCTTGACTATGCCTGACTAGGCAAGTTTTTTTAAACACTATGCAATTCCTGCCTCATCAAAAGAACTAAAAATGATATAGCCTTTTGTTAAGGCAGTTCAATATCTGTTCAATTCGAACCACCAGTACCTGAGTTGAGGGCGTTTGTAAAATTAACATGGATGTACTGAACCTTTAAATTGTCACTCAAGTAAAAACTTGACGGACAATTTAATGGTTCAGTCAAATTCTAAAGTTACGCAGACAACTTAGACTAAACTTTGAAATAAAAAAAATAAGTTAATACCAATATTTTTCGAAAATTTACGGAGGTATTATTTCATAATAACGTTAGTTAATTGACAATAGCTTTTTATAATAATAAAAGCTTACAAAGCGTTGTAAACTATGTCTTTACTTCAGAGTGAGAGACATCACAGGTGGCCAAAGTCCGCCGGGCGCCACTGGAAATACCTTCTGGTGTGTACCAGAGGCGCCCCACAACAATGGTCATAGCAGTGGCCGCAGTCTCACAGAATTAAAAAAAAAGAGTGAGAGACATTATACCACAGAATAGGGAATAGTACTAGTTATACTAATAGTTCTTTTTTCAAAGCAATGGTAAGTAAAATATTAAAAAAAAAACGTTTTAAACTTATTTTAAATTTCTTAATAGCACTATTTTGCTGTTGTGCTGTTTGCTGGCTGTTCTCTCTGAGACAGTCTTGATAATGCTTCGTTTAGAGGCGAAACAATTGTCGACGTTTTGTTGTCTTTTTAATCCTGCGAAAAATAGTGCTATTAAGAAATTTAAAATAAGTTTAAAACGTTTTTTTTTTAATATTTTACTTACCATTGCTTTGTCATGGATTTTCGCCGAGTAACGCCTCGTTCCATCCAATATTTAAGTTCTTTTTTCTACTAAACCTTCTTCAAAAGGGTATACAATAACCCCACAACGTCCAATATTTGTATTATGACAGTGGCGACTCTATTGTTAGAGTACTGGCACAGTTAGTGCACTTGTTGTCAACAATTATAGTGTGATGGATATTGAAGGTCATGAATATTTTAATAACCTATATACTACTCGTATATTATTATGGACACTATAAAATTGAAAAAAATAAAGTTCCCAGCTCTTAACTCTTTGATTACATTTACTACCTATATCTCTCTTTCTATATGCCCATATAACGCACATAAGTAATTTAGTTTAGTAATTTAAGTAATTTGTAATTTAACTTAAACATTAACGATAATCACCTTTACGTAGATGGGCTCCGGGTTTCCTTTTAAGGATCTTTCTTCGGGTTCGGGGCGGTCATACTCAGATATTCTTGGCTGTGCCAATAATATTAGTATTGGGAACTGCCTCGACCGGTCCGTCGAGTGTATTCTTGAGCCCCTCGGGGGAGCAAGTACCGGCGCGACTAGTATCACACGGTCGCCGCCCTCCAACGAATTATCCCCTATTGACGGCGCAGCAACAGCGAACGTCGCCAGCGCAAGCGCGCTCAACACCACACCACCGTATCCCATAGTGATTACTGACGCAGGACGAACAAAGCAAACCTATTTATATATAACTCGATTTTCCAGCGACGGCAGACGTCACCTACTGTTCTGACCACTTCGTGTTATCATTTCGCAGAACGGTCAATTTCCACAATGACGCGAAAAAGGTAAATTTCAATGATTGTTTATTATTATGACGACAAACCAAATTAATAGGTATTCAGGCATCAGATACTTATATTTTCCAAAAAAAAACCTTATTTTTATTGTGCGTGTGTTTGTGAAAATCGTGATGAAGCACGCCTGCCAATTGGCGCAGTCCATGCACGTATTAAGATGGTTATTCCCATAAACCGGATTTCTATGTAATCTATGTTGTCTGTTTCGTATGTTTTGTTGGAGATTTACAAGATAGCTTAGTTGCTAAGGTTTAAAGTTTTGTACCTCAGCAGTAAAGTTTATTGAACAAATATGTGAAAAGTAACACTAAAAAATTACAATGTTTTACCGAGTAGGAGTGCAAGTAACCAAGAAGTTTTTATTACGTCCAAGTAACAAAAAAAAAGAATGAAAGTGAGCCAAGTGGCTCAGACGCAAGCATTTCAGATTGGTCTTGAAATCTTATTTTCCGATTGCAGGGTTTATAAGAAAACAAAAAAAAAACAAGAAAACAATAGGGTATTTTATTAACCACGACGGAACGGAGACGGTATATGCGTTTGGGGTGAGAGGATGTTTGTTTGTGTGTTTGTGCAAATACATGTTGCCATTTTTCTCCAAAACTACTTGTACTGATTTTGATGCCGGATATTCTTTTAAATAATTTTATCCTTTTTCAATTACCTGTAACGAGTCGTAGATTTTTATGCAATTTTTTTTTTCTAACCAACTTGTAATTACGCAACAGGGACCAACTTCTTATAAAGTAACTACCCTGACACCTAGAAATATACATAATATTGTTATACTAGCTGTTGCCCGCGGCTCCGCCCGCGTGGATGTCGGTTATCGCGACCAAACATAACATATCATAAATGTCCTCTCTTAAGATCTAATCTATCCTTGTACCAAATTTCATCAATATCAGCCAAATTTCATAAATACCTTACAATAATAAGCTATAAAAATTGACCAATAATAATAAAAAGTGACATCTATATATCTCCGTTAAATTCAGTTTATTATATTTTTGGTCACATCTCCGGTTCTAATCAACCGATTGCGATGAAACAAACGTAAACGATTTTAAGTCTGACCAAGCCCTGTTTAACAAAAAAACCGCATCAAAATCCGTTCAGTAGTTTCTGCGTCCATCGCGAACAAACAGACAAACAGAGAGGAAATTAAAAAAAAAAATTTCGTGTCCTGTATCGTTAACATAACATAACCCAAGTATTTTTTTTCAAATATCTCCAATGTACAGACACGACCACTTTACAATTATATAATAGTATAGATTTATATACAACCTGAATACAATTAATCTTACAAAAATTTTGTCTGGCTTTAACCCGGCGCTGTGCGTTTAGGACATCTCACACGTAGTTGGGACCTTTCATGAGGCACGCTTGTTCTTGAGGTAACTGCCGCCCTTTTCGAGATATTTCGGTCATGTGAGTCAAAATAACGCATGGAGCATAACATAGATATGTACCAAAGCTATATCTGAATGATTTTTGTATGTTGTCTACTAATTAAAAACTTCAATAATTTAGTAAATATTTGAAAATTACTGGTTAGAAGTAAAACTATGCGACTTTAAAAACAAAATGTTATAAGCTTCTAACACTTTTAAAAGAGATTTAAAGTTCTTGTTTTTCATAAATAAATATATATAAATGCATTAATTTTGGTATTTATTATTGTTTTTCAAATCAATAAATAAAACTTAACATAACAACCGTTTAAAATCAATGCGTCAATTTTTTACTCATAATTATCTTTTCACGTACTTCAATATGATAATCTTTCTAGGTAATGGTAAGTAAGATGTTAAAACTTTTCAAAATATAATAGCATTATTTTCGCAAAAATAAAAGACAATAAAACGTCACACATACATACTGCATATTTTACGTACATACTGCATATCACAACCATCGCAGCTCAACAAATAAACTCCTGACCTCAAGACCTGGGTTCAAGTTATGTGTCTGGGAGAGGCTAGAAATAGTTAGGAGGGATGAGGACACCTTACTCAACGAACAAACTGATTTTCATACATCTCCTTTGCTTAATTTGTTTGTGAACAGACAGACACAGTAGTTGTTTGTTGGTTTGTGTGTGTCACTCTGCATTTTCTATGTAATAAAGAGTAGTGTTTTTATATTTTTTGAATACCTATTTTGAATTTTGTTAGCATAACTTAATGTTTCTACCCACGTTAGTTATTGTGACAAATCCTACATCGCGCTAGCGATATTTACACATTCATACTTAAAAGCAAATATGTTCTGGCTTCATATTTTGATGTTCTCTTTGAGACAGTCTTGATAATGCCTCGTTTAGAGGTGAAACGATTATCGACGTTTTATTGTCTTTTATTTTTGCGAAAATAATGCTATTATATTTTGACAAGTTTTAACATCTTACTTACCATTGCTTTGTCATGGATTTTCGCCAGGTAACGCCTGTTTCCATCCAATATTTGAAATCTTTTTAGGGTTAAAGTTGAAGACAAAGGTTGATAGAATGGGCGTATTCACATTGCACGATATCGTGGCGATAATTTACATTTTTATTTTAAAGTTACTGCTGCTCAGAGACTTGGGATACTGCTCGCTTCGCTCCCTTAATAGACCAATAGAACGTGGGAAAGAGAAAAATAAGGTTTACCTTGATAACTGGCGAATATTAGATGTCTAAAATATAAGCGAATCCTTGTGTTGTTTACATTAAAACTGTATATAAGAGCCATGGTGTCTTGTTCTTTAAGTAATTGTAATGTGCCCAAAGCAGACAATCCAAATAATTACACGTTTCACACAAAAAATACAAAATTTTCCAACAATTCTTAGATAACAGATATTTGTTTTTGTCTCGGGTTTATCAAATAAGTAAAAAGTTCTGATCATAGTACATTGATTACCCTTGCACTGTGCAGTAATATTTCCTTTTCACGAAGAAGAATTTTCTTTAAATAACGTAAATTAGGAGAATGTCCTTTTAGGATAGGGCTTGAACACCTGATGTCGTCACGATTATCGATGTATCGATAAACCATGGCAATATCAAGTATAATGTTTTACGTACACGCCTGTTTTTCGGAATGATTGTTTTATATTAGACTAGACAAATTTTTATTTGATTTCATAAAATCATAACATAGTATAAAACAAAATCTGTCCGTCCATATGTATGCATAGATCTTTACAACTACGCATTGGATTTTGATGCGGTTTTCACCAAGCTGAACTGTTTCATGGTTATGTACCTACCAATGAAAACAAAAGCTTTTGATTTAATTATAATATCCTAAATGCTAAACTAACTTAAAGAAACATTTTTGTCATGTCCGTTCGTCCATCTGTCCATTCTCGGCTTTCCTCCTAAACGGTTAAAGCTAAGAAAATTAAACTTTGCATAAATATGTGTCTGTATAACAGTCACCAAGGGCTACAATGAAATAATGACAACATTTTTCTTGGGTTGCCTCCCCTACACTTAAAGTGAAAATGATTTTTGTTCTACTGTCAGCCCCATCTTTGTAGGGTATGATTCTTTAAAAAGTTGAAAGATGAGTCTTTTAAAAATATTAAGAAGTTACAAATACAACTTTTTGATTTATGAATCCGTTTTCGAGATATTCAACTTTAAAACCCATATTTTCGTTAAAACGGGGCGTTTCCTCTAAAAACTAAACGGCTGGCTCGAAAAATCTTACAAAATCATGATGATACTCGTAGTCTATGTGATTAAACTTTAAAAAAAACTATAACACATCAGATAACTTTGTTAGTTCAGGAGTTATATGCTATTATAACATGATTATGGAACGCTGTTCTATGCGTGACCCGACACGCACTTGGCTGGTTTTTTTTAACGAAGCCAGTGCGAATAGGAGAGGTAATCGAAAAGAGGGAATCGAGTATAACGGATTAGTGAGATTCTATTGTATTACTTAGAAATAACACTCAATACTTTATCGATATTTTGCGTATTCCATAGTGTACACAACACTATTTCACCCACACATTTGCATTTTGATTTGGGGATCGCCTTTGAAATGTCTTTGTGTATCTTTCTACATACTATATCTATGCTGCTGCTACTTACGATATCGTAACGATGCATGTCGTCACAATGGTGGGCATATCGGGCGTTTTCACATTGCACGATAACGACACACGATATCGTACAATGTGAAAACGCCCATCCTCATTTGTCCTTAGTTTGTGGGTGAGTTTGATTTGCATTTGCTCAATTATGGGAAATATTCTAACAGTGTCAGCCATATTTTCGAAAAATTTGTTGATACACATCATTCTGAAATTTCTTGAAAGTGTATCACGAGGAGTTGAGAGAATGGTAGGTTACTCATTGCCTCTTTCCATGCATTAATACGTCCTCATTTGGATCTCATGAATGAATTTCATGATAAATTAAATTTTGCTCAATTAGAAAAATGTGATTTACAATCTCAGCCATACTTTCGAAAAAAAAAAATTATGTATTTTATTTCCTGGCATTTTCTTACAACATTTTTGAAAAGTGAGAATTTCAAATTCAGTAAAAGATGTTCGAATATAACATACAAGTAATTTTAATCGTTAATTCAATGACGATTATAATCTGGGGTTATACAATGAGTCACAGCAAACTTGGAGTTAATTAAGTTTTATTGTGATTATTATCAATTGCGATTGTGCTTGCTTTGAAAAAATAAACATCTTTGATATTTTCAAAACATGTTGTTTTCAAACAAACATCTTAAATTAACTAAATACAAGTAAGTTGCTGATTACAATAATCGAAAATTCGATAATTCGGTTTACAAAAAATAGTATCTCCACTCAAATGAAGCCAGCAGTCAGGAAATCGGATGAGGAAGAAGAAAAGGAATAAATTGGATGAGTATAATTGACTGAGCGAGCGAAGCGTCTACCTTTCGAGATTGGACAATTTTGCTTTAGTCCGTCTGTCTGTCTGTATGTGTGTTCCGGGCTAGCAGCCACAGTTTTTTATCCTATTTTTACAAAACTTGGTTAGCTGTTTTAGATTTAAGGGGAAAATAGGGTAAATAAGGTTCAATAACGTTATAATGTTTTTCCGGGCTAGCGGTCCTATTTATTATCCGATCTTCACGAAACTTGGTACAAATATTACTTTACTAGAAACAATATTTTTAGCGTGAGTTGTTTTTTATTTGGGTGGGGGGGAAATCCCAAAAAGCTATTTAATGTTGGCGAGGTCTACTGTTCGACCATAGGGCGACCACTAGTATTTAGAATACTTTTAATATCTAATACTTGAAGTATAAGACAAACAAATATTTATTTTTTGTACTCTACGTTCAAAAACACAGTTATGATGCTTAAAACTTGTATTTTGTAAACTCCGCCAATTGGCGATTAGAATAGAGTGGCCGTGACTTTATTGCCAGATTTTTTCACTGGCTCTACGCAATTACCAACTGCCAGACACGCAAGGCAGATAGCTTGCGAAGCTGGAAAAACTGCAAAATGTAAAACTAATTAATCTTGAATTTTATAAGTGTACTTTAGTTAACCTACATGATACCAAGATACTATTGATTTATTAAATCAAACGTTCTTACGTTAAGTTCACGAATCAAATAATTGCTCTTGACTAATTATCACTTTATAATTAACAAGGTTAATGAAGTATGCACTGACGATACCTGTATGAAATGACAATGACTGATGCATAAACGTATCATTATATCAGTCAGCCTCATCAAGTCATCTATTACACATCAAAGGTTTTAATTACATACGGAGGAGGTAAATCCCATATCTTGCCTCTACGTGGCTATTTAATTATGTAGGTAACTAAAAAATATAACGAGTTTTTGAGAAACAAGACGTTTATTCACACAAACAAGTTTTCCGACATACCTACCTAATGTTAACATCAAAATCGTATTTTTAAATTAAATGTATTAGTTGGTATTAAAATCTAATTAATTAAACCCTCAGTGGAGTAAATTTTTCGTTTGAAATTTCACGTTAAGTTAAAGTTACTATATAAAATCTCTTGGACTTACACAACATCATGAATCTTAGCAAATAATCGGTTTTTGAGATTACTGCGCACTACGGAATGCTTGGTAGCAAGTAGGATGGTCAGCTTATTGCTGCTTCAAGCTAAGCTGTTGTAGATGACTGCTTGAGTGGTCTGTGCATGTTGATCACCTTCAACTGCTCGGACAGTCCGTGTATACATAATAACGCTCGTGTATAATAAAGGGCCTAATACTGTCATAAAATTTGAATATCCTATATCCTTGTCGCCACATTTGGATAACCGGCCATTCGTGTGTTGTAGACGTCATCTGAAACGAAACAAAATCAGTTAAACTTCGACTACATAGTCGCTATAGGCACAGAATAGGGAAACTTACATACAGAATTTGCACTCCGACGTTAATTAAAGCACATTCTTTTGTTTACATAGAACATAAGATTGATTTTGACATTGACTAATAATTTTATGACGTTAATGCCTCAATATCAACTCTATGGTCAATGCCGTGTCACAAACAAGAGACAACCCTTGCTGACTTACAACTTCAAGTTGTCGCTGAGGTCACGTATTTTTTTCGAATGTTAGGCGAGTGACATGGCCTGCTATAGGTAGGTAAATTCAATGTGTGTTTATGTTTGTGGTTAGTTATAGTATGTAGAATTTACGATAACTTTAATCGTTATGGAAATCGGAATGGATTGGAAATTCCATATTAATTCTGATAAATTATCTTAAAAGATTTAAGTCTAAATAGGTAGTAATGACGTGCGTAAAATCTTCACAAATAAAATGCTAAGAATATAATATCTACGATTTAAGGATCTTGCATATAATATGAGAAGACTGTAAGGTAGAAGAGCTAACAAAGAGGAGCTCGTGCATCGTCCGTCCAATATCTCTGGACCTCACCTCTCTCGAAACCACAGACTTAAAGACTTGACATCCCGCTCACCTCGAGACAACAGATGAGAAGACCTATACTGCTAGCTTTTAGTACGATAGGTATGTTTGAGCTACATTATCCCTCAGTAACATGGGCTACTTTTTATCCCGATAATGTAATCCCATGGCAACTGGAAGTGAGAAAACTATATCATCAAGTAAAGTTTTAAAAGTATCAGCTAGTAAATTATAACTTTAATAAAACGTTTCTAACTAGAAGTACCTATATTTAAATAATTGTTATCGAAATTACTTGGAGTTTTGACGATTACTGTCGAGCCTCTGTCGTAGTAGTTTGGTACTCCTCCATATGCAGTGTTGGGAACTGAAAAAAAGTCGGTGATTCAATTCCAAAACAAAACCTAACTTAAGTTACAAATCAAATATAGCTAAAAGCACAACAAGTTTATAGACAGCATAGTTTCATTCAGTATAGTTGTGCAATGCAGATAATGTTATTATTTTCCAAAACGAATGAACACAATGTATGAACTAAACCAGTTGAGCATCAATTAAAAGAAGTTAATTTAGTGTTTCTAAGTAGCGGCTACCAGTGGCGTATTTAATTTCATATTTTTTGCAAACCGCGAGCTTGAAGACCGGTCTTGCAAACTTTTTCCATGAGTAGTTAAATACTTGACTAAGCTATTTGAAGTTTTATTTTAGTCAAATTACTCAAATCGAATGATAAAACCCAGAGATTTCGCATTCTAATCATGATTTACTTTTTAACATTTTTATATTTTATAGTACGTGTTCAACAAGTTAAATGTTCCCTCGTCATGTTAGCATCATTGAAATTCGATATCCACTTATATTGACCATAACATACGTCATTCCTCATATTTCATATGAGTTCAGTGTCAATCCTTGTGGTGGCAATCGTAACAGGTTATATTTAATTCATAAATAGTAAATACAATATACATTGGAACCTTCCCATTCAGAAATGACGCGGAGGATTTCTTAAACGAATTTTTGTAGATAAAATGTAACTCTATTGCTTACATCTTAAGGAACTCATGAGTATTTTTCTTCGCTTCCATTTAGCCATGGTACCGTACCGAATAAGGGGTTCATCTATTTCCATTTTGAATCCATTGAAAGGAGCAGCCAATGAAAGACAATCTCTTTCAAGTATGTCTCGAAAATTAGTTCTACACCTACTGATTTTATAACTTTCTTCAAGGCTAGCATAACAAAAATTTTCCGTGTATTTTACGTTGACCTTTTATAACCACAACTAATAAATATTTTAGATAGATCTTTGTTTACTATTTTTTTATTTAGATTTACTTACTATTCGGCATCACCACTACGTTCGGTTGGACCGGTGATGCTCGTCCTGTAGTTTGAAACAGAAAAAAATGTATTCACTTATATCATCACATACAACAAATCAGTTACAACACTAAGAGTTCAAATAAGTAACTAATATTGTGTTTCATTGGGTACCTATGTCCATACATACATAAGTACATATATTCTGTCACGCCTCTTTCCCATTATGGTAGGCAAAGACATTAGAATTCCTCTTGTTACGATCCTAGCATACTTCTTTCATTTTTTCCACTTTCATCACTATTTTCATGCACGCTCTCCGGTTGTGGGTATTTTTGACCTGGCCTTTTGTCAAAACACCTCTGATTTGGTCGAAGTACGATTGCCTAGGTCGACCCTGACTTACCTGTCTACCCACGCCCGCCTTATATTTCGTAATTCTTCTTTCATCCATCCTTTCTACGTTCCCGACCCATCTAAGTATCCCTTTTTATATCTTAGTTACTACATCTTCGGAATTTCGGACATGCACACTGCAACCTTCTCGTATCCCGCAGTTCCACACCTTCAGTGCCTATGTGAGAGTTTCTAAAGTCTACTGCCTCTTTTCCCTACTTCGTCTCTACAGTTAGTAATGCATATTTAATGATATTTCTGGTGTTACAAGTTGTGACTTTATGTAGGTCCTAAATAATTTTACCACTAAAATTTAAACCGCACGTCTTAAATCTCATGCGTGATGGGCATCCCTTTTTTTTTATTCCTTTAAGTCCGTTGCCGGGCGTCTCTGGTTACAAGCAGAAGGTATTTCCAGTGGCGCCCGGCGGTGATGGGCATCACTGCTTTTGGTAAAACCCATTTGAAAATACATCTTTGTAAACCCTTCCGTTAAACTATGTCAAATTTCTAATTAGCTTACCTAATATATGAGTTCCCCTTTTGAATCTATTCTCAAAGAGAAACTGTGTCCATTTATCCTGAAAGAAAACTGTTTTTTATATTTTTTGATTAATAAAGGAAGCTTAAAAAAACGTTACAAAACTTGATTAAATAAATGCGAGTATTGCCTGTGATAACGGCTTCTGCAACCTGGTCGGAACATCAGGCAACATACAGTTTGACATGATTTTCGTAACCATTGAAATAAAATCTGACATATTCTTTGCCAGTATTACATAAAAAGAATAATGTATAGAAGATAAGAAACAATAATAAATAGTTTTACCCTTCCGACAGTATCAATCATTATATTTTTCGTGTTCTCTGCGTTAATTACAAAGTTCACACTAAGAAACACTAGAAAAAATATTAAAACCGTGTTGTAAAATTTAACCATTTTGAATCACGAGCTCTTAGCTGTCTATGTTTTTTTACTGACATATTGCGCCTGGATGGCTTATAATATATACTCCATTCATAATTGTCACCAGATTTTATCTCTTCCAAGGTACAATTGTCATGTAACTTATATAAAATTTAATGACGGTGGCACAGAAGATTGCTGAATGGAAAATTTTTAAGACGTCAGTTGACGAAGGAAAATAATTTGATAAAGTACTTAGGTACCTAATAGTTTCCCATTACTGTTACAAGCGAAGGCTCGCCTTCCTGAGAAATTAAATACACAAAAACCGTCCTCGAGAATCACTTCACCCATTGGTGAAATCCGCGTCAAAATCCGTTCTGTAGTTTTAAAGATCTAAGCATACATAGGGACGGAAAGACAGTGGAAGTGACTTTGTTTTACACTATGTTATGATTTACAGTGATGTCTCCAAGAATTTAGATTTAGATTAGAGCCAACTTCACCTGCGCATCTCCTGCTTATCAACAGTACAACCACAGTTTATACCTATACACTGGTACAACGGCAACGGTAAGGCTCTATCAAAGGCTCTATCAAACATAAAAGTGTTCAGTTCGCCTTCTTGCTTGAAGACCCGGGTATTTCCATAAAGGAGATCTCTTGACTCTTAGGTACCTATCTTCAAAGCGCAAATAAAAAAGAAATAAAAAAACAACAAAACAGACAATCCGTTGCTTTAAATTGCTTTAATTATAAATCTTTTATAGTGTTTGCATGTCGTTTACTTCCTTTTATGTTTCTATAATAGCACCAGCAATTAAATAGCACAAATTTATTCGTTCCGGCAATATTGTTTACTTGTAATGAGGGTTATAAAACCAACAATTCCCAGTTTAAAAAGTTACACAAACTGTCGATCTGTCTCACAAAGTAGTGTCTTCTGAGTTTATTTATTGACAACTCGCATCATATTCACTTGCAGCCCTTGGAGCTCATCACTCTCATTAAACATTACCTACTTATAGCTTCATTGTTTAAGGATACGCCAAACCATTCTATGTTCGCACCACGTTTTGACTAGCGCTTGTGCATGAAGACGAGACTTCTTAATTCGAAAGATTCGCGGTAGATGACGAAGCTTGAAGAAGTAATATGTGGATCGCAAATTCAAAGTCTTCGGCCATGGTTTTGGTAGTTCTGTTAGTCAGAGAGCTAATTGATGCTGGTTTCTTTCGAAAATGTTTCTTACTTAGATACAAAATGTTTAACTTTGTTTTTATCTGGTTGACTGCTTTTTTTGACGCCGGATTCTCGGGTTCGATTTCCGGTCGGGTCAAACTTTGTGTGAAGACAGATACGTTTGTACCGAAGTCTGGATGTTTCCTATGTATAATATGTATGTATTAAAAAAAACAATGTATATAATTATTTATATCAGTTTATCTAGTACTCGTATCACAAGCTCTGCTTAGTTTGAGACTAGATGGCGTTGTGTGATTGTCCTAACATTTTTTTTATTTAAGTACAAAACATTAACAACACTACCATTAGGTATTGAAGGTGCCCTCTTCATTAAAGTCAGCAGGCAACGTTCTTAAATGACTGGCCTATCTACTAATTATAAAATGCGAAAAGATGGTGCATCTTTTCGCATTCTATGATAAGTCAGTAACAAACTCAGTTGTTCAAAACAATTGTTAGAATTCAATTTGTCTTCGTTTAAGTTTCTGCGAACAAAACTACACAAAGATTCTTCTAACAGAATTTTGCATTCATTGACGGAGAAACCCCTGGTAATTAAGGAAAATCTTCATCAATTAATTTATATGCAAAGCGAAATACGCACGGAAATTAAATTCGTTCAAGAGCAAGACATGTGTCATTGTTTTGAATCTTTTTCAGTTATATTCGACCTTATGCACCGAATCGTAAACTCCGGATGCTGTAGGGGAAGGTAGTCCGTTGACACTTCAAGAGAAGCACTTCATGTGATGATAATGATAAAATAAACTGATAGTTACTGTGTCACATGTGATAGTTACGGGTGCAAAGGGGCTCTACCAACATCTTTAGGGCCCCAGCGACCTCACCTGCTAGTGGCGCACCTGCTGATCAACGGACGAGACTCGTTAATTTACGGTACCCATGGAGTGGCTTCGGCCCCTACGTGGTTACCAGGTGGTACAACAGTGTTAGTCCGGGGGGGGTACCACCGTGCAGCTGTGCTAAAGCCCCCCAAGTAACCCAGCCTAGGCTGGGTTGCGTTAGGGGTTCAGCAGCTGCACCACCGGGCCCGGGGCGATGTATGGTGCAGCAGGCATGGGACCAGTGGGGACGAAGCGGAGTCTAGTGTGGGTGATGTGGGTCGATTCGCCGGCCAGGGAGGCCCTTAGCAACGGCGTTGCCGCGACCGCCCGCAACACAGTCATGGGGCCCGCCTGGGACCAACCACCCCAGGAGGCTGCCCCACATGTTGGTAACCGGTGTGGGGTAGCGGCGGCCTTGCATCAGGGGGGTTTGGGAGCCCTTCCGTCCGGCGCGGGCGAAGCTAGCCTCTGCGCTTTGTCACTTACTGCTGCACCAAATGTCACCCTGTCTTCACGCTTCTTCTTCAAATTTATTATGGCAGTGCAACATTAAAAAATAAAACGTTCCAAAGCGGTCCCAGGAAACCCCACAACTTCACTTTTCGAGGTGGAGTTCACCAACATCCGTGGACTCCATGCGAACCTCGATGCCGTCCACCATCACCTAGAGACGGCACGGCCCGCTGTGATGTTCCTCACGGAGACACAAATACGCCGCCCTGACGACACGTCTTACCTGTGTTACCCCGGCTATGTCATCGAGGAACGATTTCCAGATAAAGCCGGGGTGTGCGTGTTCGTTAGGGCGGATGTTTGCTGTCGCCGGTTGCGCTGCCTAGAGAACCCCTCCAACTCCGTCCTCTGGCTGCACGTAGACCATGGCTCTATGAGCCAGATCTACGTGTGCGTCTACCATTCCCACACAGGGGATTCTGAGACAACAAAGCTCTTCCAGTACCTCAGCGAGACGGCTGATGATGCGCAGGTGCGGTTCCCGAACGCTGATCTAGTGTTTCTGGGGGACTTCAATGGCCATCACATTGAATGGCTTTGTTGGCAAATGGCGCATGATCAGTCCTGAGGGACCCCCCCTCAGGACTGATCATGCGGGTAGGGCCGCCCACGCGTTCGCTCTCTCCCACGGTCTGACCCAGATGGTATGCGGGATCACCCGGATACCAGACAGGTCAGATCACGCGCCCGCTCTGCTGGATCTACTGCTGACGAGTCGCCCAGCCCAGTACAGAGTTTCGGTAGGAGCCCCATTGGGTAGTTCCGACCACTGTGTGGTTCACGCTGGCATGAAGGTGCTGTAGAAATGGCACGACGTCTATGGCACTACTCGTCAGCGGATTGGGACGGTCTACGCAATTATTATGCGTCCGTCCCCTGGAGCCAGCGCTGCTTTGTAGGAAAGGCTCCTTCGGAAAGCGCTTCTGCGATTGCTGGCGAGATCAGTTTAGGGATGGAATATAACATCCCTTTCACTGATGTCGCCAGTATCCGCAGAGCCCGTCCCTGGTTCGGGCGAGATTGTGCCAAAGCTGTTCGACAAAAACAGTCAGCATATCGCGCCTGGATCAGGGCCCGGGCTGTGCGCGACCCAAACGTGGGCCACCTCAAAGCAGCGTACAACCGGGCCACAAAATCCAGCAAGAGGGCTTTAAGAGAGCGGATGCCCAGCGCGTCGCGCGGCTTGCTCAGGAGCTCACTTCCCATCCCACGGGCAGCCGTGGATACTGGCAACTGGCCAAAGCCGTGCAATCTAACTTTTGTCAGCCCTCGCTGCCACCGCTGCGTTACCCAGATGGAACACTGGCTCACAAAGCCCAAGAGAAAGCGGATATGCTCGCAGACCTCTTTGCGGCTAATTCCCGAGTCGATGATCGTGGCCTGCAGCCCCCCGCCATCGCCAACTGTGGCCACACTATGCCTGACATTGTACTCAGGCAATGCGATGGACGGGCAGTGCTGCGATCACTCGACACGACACGCGGAAAGCCAGTGGCCCTGACGGCATTCCAGCGGTGGTACTACGCAACTGCGCAACTGAGTTGTCTCCTGTACTAACTCGTCTGTACCGCCTGTCTTACTCCACAGGAATCGTGCCGGAGGTCTGGAAGGAGGCTATCGTACAACCGATCCCCAAGAAAGGGGATCGGTCTGATCCAGGCAACTATCGACCCACAGCTGTCACCTCAGTCATCTGCAAGGTGTTTGAGCTCATCATCAACAAGCAGCTCATGCGATACCTCGAGGATCACTCGCTAATTAATGATCGGTAATACGGCTTCAGGCCAAAACGATCAACGGGTGATCTTCTGGCATTCGTAACGCATGTCTGGGGTGAGGCTATGGAAAGGCACGGCGAGTCCTTGGCGATTAGCCTGGACATCGCCAAAGCCTTCGATAGATTCTGGCATGCTTCGCTCCTTTCCAAGCTTCCGGCATATGGTCTACCTCCTCAACTGTGCAGCTGGATGGCCAGCTTTCTGAACGAACGCCGAATACGGGTCCTCTGCGATGGCCAGGCTTCTCACTTTTTGCAAGTGTATGCCGGGGTGCCTCAGGGGTCCGTGCTGTCACCAACACTCTTCCTTCTACATATCAGTCTTGCCTAGGCCGCGTTTTGATGCGGACGTGTTTGCTGACTTATACTCGTATAGTGTAGCGCGGCGTCAGCCGTTGCATGTATTGCGATGAGTTCGCAACTTGTCGCAAACGAATTACTGGCGTTCCTGCAACAGAAGCTGGATGTGATGGACGAGCTGTCGGCTATCCAGATCTGTTCGTCAAGTTTCAGCCATGAAGATATAGCTGCCTCCAAGCGGCTACTGTACAGCGTACTCAATAAGAGCGACCAGATGGTGTCCCGCCGGCGTGACGGGACAAGGAAGAGCATACAGGATATCATCACGCTGCTTAAGGCAACCGATCCGACGACGTGCCTACGTTTGTGGCCCAGGACTTATCGAAGCTTCCTCCGGTCACATTCGATCACGTCGACGTTACCTGCCTTTTAAAGGATATAGTGTCCTTAAAGGCGAGCCTGGCGGACGTCCAGACAAAGTTGGCGAAAACCGAGGATATCGTTGTGAATTTGCGTCAAGAACTTGTTACTTTACGTGAGACTACAGTGGTATCTAGGTCACCACCTAACGCCAACATTAACACGCGCTGCGAAGCTGACCTCAATGTGAGTTTCGCGTCAGCAGTTTCGTCGCCGTCCGTGTCGCCGTCATCGAGTGCACGCACACTTGCACCCGCCCCCGCGGCCCCTACCCTGTCAAGCCGCTCGAACCCTGCACCCTGCTCCGCTGCCCGTGCTTGCAGCTCCCGCGAAACTACGAGGTTTTGTTAGCGAAATCAAGACCGCTCCACCGAAGCCACTACCTGAGAAGGTATCGGATGTGGCTAATGATGAGTTTGTGACGGTGCAAAGTAGGAAGCGCCGATCGCGAACCAAAGGGAACCGTTGCGGCACAGATGCAACGCAGTCCAGCACAGCGCTGCGTGCCGCAGTACCGAGTACACTAGTGTATATATCCCGCCTACACTACACCACTAAGGCGGAGAACATCGTGGAGTACGTGCGCAAGAAGGGCAACTTCGCGCCGAGACTACAGCTGTTGGAGTCGAGCCGCATCGTCAGTTTCCTGTCGTTCGTGGTGCGACTGCCCAACAGTCGCCTGAGCCTTTTCATGCAGGAGAACTTCTGGCCACAGGGCGTGGTATTCCGTCGCTTCCGCGGATCGTTACCACTGGAACGCAAAAGGACCTAAGTGCGATAGTGAAGTGGCTAC